>OZ038372.1:65649177-65830156 GCA_964036015.1 Leptarthrus brevirostris
GGAAAGACTACGCCTCAACTATTTTTCTCTCATCCAGTTTTTGTTTTGTATACCGGTTGTACCGGTTATTATATTAACATTTTCGAAATATTTTCTACTTTGTGTGATTTCATAGTAAAATTATAAAGTATATAAAAAACCGGCCAAGTGCAAATCGGACATCGGACATACGTAGTAAGTGATTATTTTTAATATAAAGTTTTATTGCGTATACAACTATAATCAAGCTTCACTTCCTCGACCAAATCAAAATCGATACAGCTGCGCTGCTATTTTGATCTTTGTTTTTATATATAAAATAAATTGTCAAAGGTGATAATTTTCGATCAATATATATTTTGCAAATATTCCCAAAATTCTTCCAATTTATTTGAATTGTACTTTTCGAGTTAGGATCGCGAACAGCGATTTTTAGTAATTTTTTAATTAATATGAGGAAAAATTTGTGTTTATAAATTATCATATATGTACATATATTTTTGAACTCATTTTTCAAGCTTGCATTGGACACCTCGAGTTGGGTGACATGGAAATATTTTTTTTTCACTTCCGGTTTCACCCCTTAAAACTAACCGTCAAAGTCAAAGTTTAAGTTAAAAGAATACGCGGCTGTGATTGAACCATCAATTTCTAATTTTACATTTATTTGTTTCACAGATAGGAAAGATTGAAACAAAAGTGAAATTGCTCATCTTATACGGCTAGGGACACACTTGGGATTGCTAAGACATTTGCGTTAACACTTTAAATTAGTATAGCACAAATTTTTAGCTGTCTTTATAAATAATTTCTATACGCAGACAATTTTCGTGGTTCAACCCTAACTTTTTTTAACAACGCGGATGGAATATGGTTTTATAGAACTTCACTCATGCCAGCCTATATAACGAAAGAAATGAACCCAACTTTCAAGTCTCTACCACTAAAAGAACCAGGGATATTACCTGTGGGTGTAGAATGCTCACAACCCACATACGATTCTAAATGCGAAGAGACCCAATTTCACGATAGCATATTTTCGATTTTATTAGTATACACTTACAAGTTTTGGCTCACATTGTTCGTTGTTCCGAGTATTGAATTGTACAGAAATGCTAGAAGACGAAAAACCGGAAGTTTTTGGTGATCGTTGAGCACTTTAGCTGAAACATTAATTAGAATTTTTTTTTGAAAAAACTAACATAGCGAGCTTATAATTTGTTTGGTTTTATCGAAAGCTCAGAGAAAAAAAGCGAGATGTGTAAAACTGAAACTATTTGTGGTTAATACCTTAATCTTCGAGATTTTTTGAAAAGTTTTAATTATGATTTGAAAAAAAAATTTTAGTAAGTTTATATTTGCAATAACAAAATATAATTTATCATTAGCAATAAAGGAATTTAAATGTAAAGAATGACCTGCGATTTCAGGATATAAGAAGAGCACAAAATTTAAAAGTTTAACATTTATTGATTGATTTCTGTTGAAATATTTGCTTCAATATTTAATAAATAAACCATTTTTTCAGGGTATATTTTAAATATATAATTTTTTCTGTATATATCCTAAATTTTTCAGCATTCACAGGAAAACCATGTCCGTGCTGATTTCCGACATTAATGTCTCGAAATCCTTGTTTAGGTGTATCGATAATTAATCCATGTCGATTTCTGAATTTTTCTTGAATCCTTAGGTTTTCCTTCTGTCTCTTCTGTTTATTTTCGGGATTATTACAGACACCTTCACCATTAAAACTCAAGGCGTATCTCAGATGTGAGATGAATTCCATTAATCGAATCCCTGTGTACATAGAGATATCTGGTAGAGATTACTGGTAGTTTTCTTTAATATCACATTCTTTTTCAGCATTTCTAAAATCTTTTAAATTTTGAACAAATTTTGCACGTGGAAGATAATCTAGTGTCCGTTAATTCACTTTTAAATAGTTCCTTTGCCTTGCGTGCAGATGGAGTGCGAGGATTTTTCCACACTCAATTAATTGTACTACTGCATTTTAAACGAAGAGGAATCAATGATGTTATGAACACATTATCATTCCAAAATCTGTTGATTATATTCACTTTCGCCTGAGGAACCATCGCATCCCCATTTGCTTACTAACACTAAACTAGTATCATTCAGGGATTCACTTTCACCTTAGATTTTTAATTGCAAAATTCTACCCGGTTAATCGAGAAATTTTGAAAAGACGCTGAAGGGGAAATATTAGTAGTTTCCTCCTTTATCAACAGCTTCTACAATTAACGCCTTTTGATGCAGTTTTCCAGATTTGTATCGTTGACAAGATGATTTCATTACTAAATCAGCTGGTAAATTTTCATTGTTCTTTCCATTTTTTGTGACTTCCAAACACTGATACAAGAATTCAGTTGGCCTGCCTTTGTACAGTGATATATGTAGCAAAAGGTTGTGTTGAAAAATATTTCAGGTGAAGAAAAAGGTTAAGATGTTGAATTAGTAGGTATGTCATTCCATTATTTTATTTAACTACGGTTGATTCTTATCTTCAAAAAGTATGGTACCGTTCTGATACCACGATCTTCGTTTAAAATTTCAACATTATATTTATTTAAAATACTCAGTGTCAACTCGTGATAATACACAAAATTGTCCTCATGAATTATTTTTTAAAGTTCGCTATACGAACTATATATATTAAAGTTTTAGTAGCACTTTTGTAAGTAATGTACATATAGTTAGAATAGTAATAACAAATACAAAACAAATGAATAACATCCTAAAAGGCACTTCTAAGATACTAATTTAAATTACTTAATTACTAATTTAAACTATATAATTAATTATTTTTAATTAAAATATTTAGTCTGATTATGTTTTTCTGATAAATAACATTTTAAATCCGCTTTGATTATTTTCATTCAGACTGTACGAATAAAATAAATGTCAAACGTATTTTGTAAACCTGTACAGTTCGATAAAGTTTGAATAGTGTGAAACACAAACAAGTTGAAAAATAAAATAATTAGTTATATCTGGAACAGAGAACTACGAAGAATAAAGTGTTTTAGCATTCACCTGATATAGCACCAATACTGCTAGACCAATAATAAATTTTACGTGATCTTAACTGAAATAATTATGCCTCAATTGCAGTCCATTGAAAGCTACTTGTTTTCCATTATTTTGGGTTACCCACTTGGCGGGCACTGTGACCAAGGAGGTACCACAACCTCTACTACTGCAAAACACATTCAGCAACCCTTAGATATGCTGGACTCAAGAATTCCCAACTGAAGACCCTCCTTCTCAGCCATCTCAAGGCCAGACAAAATTAAATTTCGTGCATTGTCGTTTCATCATCTTCCAGACAAAGCCGACACTCTGCCTCAGTAGACAGACCTATCCGGTATAGATGATATCTTAGCCCATGGTGGTAGCCTGATAGCAACCTGAGATCCGAATTATTTAAGGCGGGAATACTATTGTAAGAATAGGGCCTAACAAGAGCCTTAGCCTGGGTAAATTCGGGGATATTTCTTCAGTACAACCAGGTGCTGGCTGCTAGCTCAATCTTCTATTAGAGCTTTCGCCGACGACCAGCTGAGGCTGCAATAACGTTCGGGACCTTGGCAGCGAGAGACTGAACCCTTTTTCTGCTTCGACGATCTCATGGACTTTGATACCCGAGTGACCAGTTATCCAACCGAGTTTTTGGAGGGTTTCGAAGCATTACTTAGTAAGTCGTGAGGAAAAATTCCACGAGGATAGAGCCTTGAAGGCCGCTTGGCTATTATAGAAATTATATTAGCATATTTCAATCCTTTTTGATGTTGTTTCGACGGAATGTATTTTGGCCTGAAAGACACTGGTCCATTTACCCAATGAATCAAAACCCTAGTGTTGGGTCCAACGACACAACCCCCAGTACCGTGTTCCACTTTTGAGCCATCAGTGAACTAGTTGCGATTACTAGGGTTCAGGCTTGAACAGCCTTCTCAATGTTAATAGTGAGATCATCCAGCAACCGTGAGCAAAGCTGATTTCATTTAATCAGTGATAGTCGAGTCGAACGTGCCTGTAATAAAAATTGCAAGGTCATCCTCATAGCCGACTACTCTATAACCAAATACACATAACTTGTTTATGATGTCATCTACTACTAGAGACCATAGCAGCGGCGACAGTATACCGCCTTGTGGGCACCCCTTAGCTGCGCAAAGGCACACATAAGTGTTACTCAGAATGAATATAATTTCTCGCTCCTCTAGCATAGCATTAACCTACTTTGCAGTATGAGAATCCAGACCCCTTCGTGTCATAGCTTTAGATATTGATCCCTAACTGATGTTGTCGAAAGCACCTTCTATATCAAGGAAAGCAAATAGAGCTATTTATTTATGGCAACTACAAGTCAGTGGTCAGTCTCTCTCTCTATTGTCTTAAGTAGAAAGGTGGTATGACTGATTGGTCTGTATGATTTAGGCAGCTCTAGAGGCCTATTGTCTTGTTTTGTATATTTGTTTTTATATTGTATTGTAAATATCACCACTACTTTTCTCCATGAGAGCGGTATGTAGCCACAATTATAGTTGGCTCTAACAAAGTGACTAATGGAACAAGGATGGTATCCATGCACTTCTGGAGGAGGGGTGAGATACCGTCGCCCCCATGGGCTTTAAATAGTTTTAAACGGTTGAAAGTGGTCCCTTGCCCATCTAAACGTATCATTGTTGATCAGTGACTCCAGACAAGCTTGAGGCTCAACGGAGACCCTCCGTCACCGGCCACATGGTGGACGGTTTACTATGGAATAACATCAAAATTATTTCAATTTTTACGTGACAACAATTGATTTATGATCGCCGCACAGCGTTTTGTTCACTGTACGTCACAATATTTGTAAAGCTACTACAATCATACAGTTAGGAGCACTATTAATTCGAAAATCCTTAAATAAAATGATGTTATTAAACTGTTTATTCCTGGCAATCCACTTTAATAATGTTATCGAAAAATAATGAATTTATGAATTTGATTATTGTAGGATATATTCTCATTACTGCCCACTTAACGTCCACACAACGGATAGATAATAAGCCCAGCCCATCAATTATTCCATTTTCGAATTTAATTAAAGAGTTCTAAATGGTAAGCTCTAGTTAAGGCTTATATGGATTTTAATAAGCCAAAATTATTTTTCTTTCAAGTAAAGAAATTATAAACACTAATTCTGTTTTTGAGGCCTAATTTTCCTTTATGTACTTTCTCCTTACAAAAGAAGTTATTCATCTGATGAATCTTATTTATTTCCAATGGACTTTTTATTTTTACATTAATATATTTTGAATTTATACAAAAGCAATTGTTTAACTTGTAGTTATATACATCTATAGAAAATCCTAAATAAAAATAACAATAAAACTAAAAACATTTAGGATTTCTATAAGCTTTAAAATTAGATAAAATCATATATATACCTAAAATATTTTATTCGGAACAATTAGAATTAAATTATACATATGACTAATTATAAAGATTTGAAGTTTTAAATTGGGCCCCACCTTGAACCAGACTGCACCTGTGTTGTAGATACCACTTTATAGCCCGAAACTCTACTGTAAAAAAAGAATCAGTATTTCAGTTCTTCCTCTAACTTTATATTCCAAGATTGCCCGCATGACATCGTAATTGTTTTTCTTAAGGGAAACTTCTATCCTATCGTACGTCATTATCTGGCCAAAAGGATTCTAATTAATAGCATATGTTTAATTTGTGTTATAGTTCAACCGTGTGAGCCGTTTGCCCCGAAAATTTGCACACCTCTTTTCGCGGAGCTCCAACTGTCGGTATTTTAAATTATTCATTTCAAAAAAGAAATTTAATTGTATACTAATTAATAACTACATGAAAACCGCGGTCGTCTATGTTTATTCGTTTTCCCCAAAAAAAAATTAAATATGGGCACCTGAAATGGTGCTACAAGGTAGAAATATCCCTTAATCGTTGGTGCTCTTCGCTTCTATCCACACTTCGCTGTTTGTTCAATTTATCCTGCCAACATATTTGTATTTCTTCTTCTCAAAATCGCTAGCAGACATTGAAGCAGGGAATTAAGGAGACTGTATCTCACAGATCTTAACTTTTGACAGGATTAATTATAAGTTGGTTCTATACGAGATGAGATGATAAGATGAGCTTATCGGCCTTTCATCTCCTTTTTTCAATTGGTTTTGTTCTTTCTTATCTGACCGTACACAGTGTTGTTTTTTCTGGGGTTTCTTATTATCGATCCGTTCGGAGTACCGCAAGATAGCCAGCTAAGGCCTCTTCTGTTTATTATTTATATTCACGGTACAGATTTATGACTGCCTAATATGTTATGCTGTTTATGCGAACACTTTTTGCACTATTTCTGTTGCTCTAATTAATACTGATTGAAACACATTCTAATCTATCGATAATTTCTGCTCTGAATGTTAACAAGCGTGTAGTGACATCCTCTATCTAAGAAGGTAGAAATGTACGTTATAATTATTGTGTTAATTAAAGCTTATTATTCACTTTTTAACCTCTCTATTGATTTCCACATTGCGGACATTATTAATACTGCGCTGGGCTGTGTCTGCAGATGGTTTTTAGAATTTAAAAATCTTTTGATTACACTGAACTTTAAGAATGTCAAATCAAAGCAGGCAATCAAGCGAATATTTCAAAGATTTGTGCTCTATTTCTTTCCAGAAAGCAATTTTATTGTCTTGCTTTTTTATGACTACAGACTTACGCTGCTTTTTATAGGCACTTTAGAGGAAATACATGATATTTTCAGTTTTTGTTTCGTTCTAAATTGTTTACAACGTACAATCAATTCTCTGCCCTACAGAATATATCAGCCCCTTCTGAATCTTACTTTTCATACTCTCGAACTAAGTGTGCTTTTAACGAGCCTATCATATTAATGCCTTTGCATGAACTTTACTTAAATATGTCTAAAGCTCAAATAACGAGCTTAATAAATAATTAGCTAAGTAAGTTAGTTAAAGGGGTAAACTCGCAATTTGCTGTTTTGATACCGCTGAAACTCGCGACTCGATTATTCGGAGATAAAGTTTAGTATACGTCGAGAGATGAGCGATCGATAGGAGATCATCAGATCCACCCTGTAGAAGTCAGAAAGTGGATCCACTGATGTACAGGTTGCCAAATGCCCGATACGCACCGGAAGTGAAAAGGACTTTCTTTCGTCCCCTCATCCCTGCAGCTGCGACAATGTGCGTTAAAGCGGATGCCTATCCTTGTGGCGTGCTCCACGATTGTGTAATTACCCGTGTTTACTACCGTTGTCCTGGTGATGTTCCTTCGGATCCTCGTTAGGAGTTCTCTCGTTCTTTTTATATCTTAACTCAGCCATACCTTCATAGATTTGACGAAAGTGGTTATTCCCTTTCTATCTGTAGTCTGTCGTTGATAGAAAGTGCGAGAAAATATTCCTCTTAACGGTCCCAAGCGGAATGTGCACCAACTTCGAACGGAAGCCAGGTCTGGGATTAGGATCAAGGTGATGGTGAAGCGGTCGCTCAGGCGGGTTAGTTCCTATTAGCATCTCTCTAGCAATTTAGAGGTGATAGTAGTTGAGTCAAGAGCCTTAATAGCAGCCTGATAAATCGATAAAATAGAGACGTTGCGTCCTGCTGATTCCGGCGTTAAAATCTTGCAACGCCTTCAGAATAGCCAGCAGTTCTACATGAAAGACGCTGGCGTGGTCTCAAAATCTGTATGATCCGGAGATCTTCAGCTATTCAGAGTATATTCCAGCGCCGACTGCGCAGTCTATTTTAGAGCTGTCCGTAAATATTTCTACCCAAGTATTTAGCTTATTTCGCATAGTCTCGCCATGCAGAAAAACCGTCGCTATTTAATAGACAAATGAACCTTTACGTCGCTTACTATAAAGCCTAAAGACTCGTAATTCGTAACTGTCTTTTACAAAATTTTTCTTTGTATGGAACAAATTTAATTTTAAGAAACATAGTGCATTTCTTAAATTATATTAAAACCTCAAGTTTATTTAAATTTTTTTGCTTCTACAGTAAAATTTGATATAAGGTAGTTTCGTTCATTTTTCTCTAAATTCGTAATATTTTTTTCACTCAACAGTAGCATAGGAAATAAATTATTTGCAGAAAGACAGTTTTAAGTGCATATTAAAATTAAATTTAGCTTAATTGGAACGCTAAAGAATATACTATTTTGGTAATCGAGGTTGTTTCTATTCCTGTGCCTTTCTTTTGTATACTTTCTTATGCGAAAATCTTATTTATAGGAAATCTATATTTAGTGATTAATGAAAAGTCCAATTTCAATGTATAAGCACATAAGGAATCTGTCTAAACAGCTCGTTGAAACGCAAAAATATCATTTTGGAACTTTCCAAAATTAAATTGAATCGATACTTTTCGATATCTAACATCCGTGGACTGCATACGTCGGGAGTAATACCTTCCGATGCAACCAATATGCACAATGATCTTCTTCTTCCTGTGCATTTTTATTCGCTAAATACATATTCGCTATTTTTGGATGTTAAAGGGGAAAATTTCTTTTATTTATAGTCAATGAATTATTGAGCCCAATGATACGTTTATACAAACTTTGTATTTTTGGGTACTTCAAATTTAAACAAAATAAAATTTTGCTCCACGAGGATGAGGAAGAGTGGCTCCTTGACACCTCCTCCCCAAAAATCAAGCATTCATGTAAATTTAAAACTGAAGTATAATAGCCAGACTGTCGTATTAGAGTAGTTGATGCTTGAATATTTTCTTAACTTAGAGCTGAAACTGAAAATAAAAGTCTTATTTTGAGATCATGAATGCTACCATGCTGCCGCCACCGCCGCCACACCATTGCCACGGATTGGATACGATATCCGAACAGTTTCAGGAAAATATCTCGTCTAAGCGTATTTGTTCGTTTGTGATATCTCAAAATTTAAAAAATAAACTGGAAAAGTATATTCATATTATACTTAACATAAATATATTATTTCCAATAATCACGTGATTTCATTCGTTATCAAGAACAATCGCAAATTGTTATTACGGAGAGCCCGCTATTTTCATATTAAATTGAATAAGTGAAAGTTCATAATGAAGAACAAGGTCGATATTTTTATTCAATTATTTTTAATAATTCATAATTGAAAGTGATAATGTTAAAGTGGTAGCTGTAATAAAATTTTAAGAATAGTTTCTAGTGTATAAAAAGCTTCTAAGGCAGTTAAAGTCAAAAAATATGTGATAAAGTGTAAGTTAAAAAAAAGTGCGAACATTGTTCGGTGCACCATTCTCTCGTATGCACACAATACGTCTGTTCAGATTCGTTAGAAATCTCGGCGTTTTACTCAATTCTTTGGTAAAATAAAGTAACTAGTTTCTTTTTTGACTTACTAACAAACATAATACAAAACTTTTTTTTCTTTTTTAAATTCGGGTGGCCCGTTAAATTCTCAAATTAGTTTTGAGTTTTCGTCGACTAAATTCACAGGCATGTTATGGCGATAGTTTCCTGCCTGTATGCACTGACATTTTGATTAAACTCTTATACACAAATGATGCTATTATTTCTATTGAAACAATTACAATATGGAATATAACAATAAATGTTTCTAGACCTTTTGATTTTTAACCCTCCAGTCACGACGTATTCACTTTCAAAATTGTTATCAAAGCGTCGTTCCTTATACAATCAAAAGAATTTACTTAACACGATTTAAAAATGAACTAAAGAATTATCTCAAAATATAGGAACATTGTAATAAATTCTTACCATTTTGTTGCACTGCTAATCCGCGATGAAGAATTAAAGTTTCAACAAACTTCGATGATACCTTGTTTGCAGTAAACCAGGTTGAACGGTTTTTCGGGATTGTAACCATTTTGAATTTTTTTAATGATTTTGGGGTCAGTGTATGTATGTGGCTATGTTAATTTGTTCCCTCATCTATGAAACTACTTATTTAATTTTAGTAATAAGATGCGTCTTAATACTCCGCGTCTCATAGGATATATGACGTCTCACTAAACTCTAAAAAAAATAAGATAAATGTGTGTTCGTATCAAATGAAATGTCTTGATGAGCATATTTCAAATACATCCATCCCTCAATTTGCGCCAAGTATCCGTTCCACGTGGATTTGTTTTACGCGTAAGAAAATCGCGTAAATAGAGTCTGTAAGTACAAAAGAAAAAATATTGGGAATAAAAGCTAGTATACGTTTTAAAAATACATATTTATTACACATTGCTTAACAAAAAAATAATTATGACATTTCAGAAAGCAAAAAAAAACCGCGTAAAAAAAACTCACGTTAAAACAGTGCCGCGAAAATTAGGGTTAAAACTAGGGTTAAAAACTATTATGCAAAATCTGAAAACAAGAATAAAATATCTTAAAGGAAGATCAAAACCCTGATTCAATAATCGAGGTCTTGGACTAAAAGCAGTTGTAGTCGAAGGTCTTCCTTTGTATTCTTGGATTATTTTGGCCTCCGACTACAACTACTTTTAATCCAAGCCTTTTGTTATCGAATCAGTGTCGACCTTCCTCTATAATATTTTATGCTTGCTTTCAGCTTTTGCGTAGTCGGATTTTAGTTTTAAACTTTTATTATATTTAACGCCTATGTACGGCGAGTATAAAACTAGCAATTTAAAAGAAATATACAAACAGTTTTTGGTGATATCTTGTTAACCGTGAGTCGTAGAAAATTTTTAAAAGAACTTTTTTTCTAGGAAATTCAATTATTTACAACTCAATTTTCTCAAAATTAATCTGAACTATTCGTTTTTGCAAATGTTACAGTTACAAAGAAAGAAGAATACTAAATTAAAGTTTAGTAAAAATGTAAAAGCTTTCGTGATTTAGGCACTTATTTGAAATTTGTGAAAATCGTGACGACGTTTAAACGTTAGCCCAAAGATTACAAATTTACTTTTTAATAATTTCTTTCTTACTCATTTCTATCTTTTCATCATATAGTCATAGGCTAAAATAAATCACCAAACAAAAATTAAGCTAAATTTTAATATCTCTTCAAGAAATTTCTTTCAATTTCAATAAAATAACAATAATTCACAAACAGTGTTACAAATCATAAAATATTATTTAATTTTATGTCCATAACGACATATTGAAGTGGAAAGAATAAATGATTCTTCTTCCCATATAATATCTCGAGTGTATGTAGTTTATGGATTAGTAGTTGTTTTGTTTTTTGAATTAGTCAGTGTAATCATGAAAAAACCAAATCAAAATGTCGTAGTAGACATGAAATTAAATACTAGTTTATGCTGTTAGTGCTTTCTGTGAAGTTAAAAAACTATTTTCTTTTTACTCTTTAGTGTCTTCAGACTTCGAAAAATGCTATTCGTATTAACAAAGTGATTGCGACTGTTTCAGAGGTAGAGCTACAAAGGGAACAGTATTATACAAATCCATCCACACGTTACGAAATTTGTCGCCGCCCCCTTTGCATACTTTGCTAGTCCGCTACGAAGTACGGCGACTACTCCCGATGTTAGGCGCGATTGCTTCTCCACACTACGCTACTTTAACCCCACCCCACTCTTAGTACAACGTTTTTATTCTGCTACCAACTGCCACATACTGTATTCACTAGATAAAGAGTCATTTAAATCGGTCCAAGCAGTAAAAAGCTATGTGTGCTCAACCGCCCCCCCCCCCCACCCTCGCGTAGGTCTACAATTTTTAATATGGTACCAATAGCTATACAACAACAAAAATCAGACAAATCGGTCCACTCCGTTACAAAGTAAGTTCTGGGTAACGCTGGCAAAGAAATAATAAAATGCATTGTGCATCAATCGGACATACATAAGTCTGCCGACAATCTAGTTGCAACACATCAGTTTTGCGTATAATTTATAATATTCTCCGTGTAATAAACGCGTACTTATACCCTGTTCCAAAGAGATTGGCAGGACACGGTAAATGGCAAGTTATGATGCCAAATTTCTCAAACTCGCCAATAACAATGAACAACCATCCTTTCGATGTACCTTGGTCGACAAACCAAGAGGTAGGGATGATCGATGTTCATCGATATTCAGAAAACATCGATATTGAGAGAATCAACATCGATGTTGAAGTATGTAGAATATCGTACAATCGATGTTAATGACAAAACAACGACCTTCGATGTTGGCGAAAAAGAACCAGATCCAAATTCAAAAGTATTTCTTTTCTATATTGAAGACTTAGCATATGTTGCTTTATAATTATACGAGATTAAAAAATACCAAAATTTTGTTCCATAAAGCTGCAGCTATTGCTGATTCTTCGTCCCACAATATTCTTCATGGGAAGGCCTCGATCACACATAAATAAATAGTTTTAAAACTACCATTCATAAAGCCATATTGTAAGTGGCCATAAATTGATTAAAGTGAAAAACAGCGAATCAGAAATAATTGCCTGAAAGAACTTCCTATTACACTTCTTATAGTGCAGAAAAATCACAGAGTTTCTATTACATTCAAGCATCTTGTTTTCCTACGCCCTTCTACAAATTCATTCTATTTAACATCGATATTAAGGAACATCGATGTTTTGAGTTAGATTGTTATCGATGATCGATGTTGACATCGATGACAATATCGATGTTTCGTCGACATCGCTCATTTATACCAAGAGGCACTGATTGTGATGAGAACATCGGCAATAATCAGCACCTTAGAACATAAAGCTAAACAGGAAGTGCAATATGCTAGGAAAACGTCGGCATTTCCATTTCTGTAGAAGTGGGGATTTTCTATGAGTTTGTAGCCCATGACAGTAGTCAAATTTGAGAATTTTTGAAGCGGGGCTGATATATCTTTTGAATAATTACAAAATGTATTAATTCAAAACTAACTAAATTTTATTATTAAACTACATTTAAAAATGTGCGCAAAGAAGATGAAATAGATTTTTTGATTCTAATACGATCTAACAAAATTTAGAAAAACAATTGTGAAACGCTCTGAAATGTTCTATAATTTACGCATTTAAACTGTTCCACCTTCTCGATGACGGATTTAAAATTCTACATGCCTCTAGAAATACCTTGTCGTTAAGTATCTTTCTCCAATAAGCTTGATCAATGCACTGTAATGATTATTATTTTGAGTCATTTGTGAACTGGTCTTCAGAAAGTGGTTTAACAATGAAACTTGGTTGTACATCAATTATGATTTTTAGAAAGTGATATTCTTTTTGAAAAATCTATCTAATCATAATTAAAATATTTTGTTTTAAATCGAAAAATATGTGCTGCCGCCTTCTAAAAATTATCCGCGAGCCGAAAGTGGTGATAAGGGCAACGGTATATTTGGCTCCATTAAAAATGTAAACAAAAATAAGGGGACAGTACCACAAACCTTTCCCCCTTCCTCACTTCTTCCTACGTTCAGATGCCGAACACACCTACAGCACATATACGTGATACTGCCATTCCTGTTTAGCTTTATGTTCTAAGATCAGCACTCAATGGTGGGTGGTGGGTGTTTTTACATGCGAAGTTCTCCGATGCAATACGAATTCGCGTGACTGGAATGGTCGGAAAAATCATTTAGTGTAGCCAGATAATATCTTTTAGCAGTGGGTTTGTAAAAATACTTGAATAAAGTAGAAATTGGATTTTAATTATTATACATTGTTTTGAGTTATTTATTTTGAAATATGTATATATTTTTGGTTCAATGTTGCACAGTTGTTAATAAAAAAAGCCGAAATGAATGGTTATGGATTCATCAAGAAACTTTTTGAATTTACATGCTTTTGATATGGCAACCCGAGTCCACGAGGAAAATGAAAATGCTCTGAGTTGAAATCGTGGCAACAGCGTGCTGAGGAAGAGGGTTGGATGCATAGGAAAATTATGGGAAAATAAAGCAGACAGGAATCATAACAGCGTGTAGTGCCAATCTTTTTGGAACAGATTATAGTATTGGATGGATCCTAAACCTTCCTTGCAGCATTTGTCTTCACCTGCGATGAATTATACTTAACACTGATAATGCCTCTACAATATATATTTTAGTTACTAATTAAAATCCGAGTCTTTAGGGTTCCGTACCCCAAAACGAAAAAAGCAACCCTTATAGGATCACTTCTTAGGGTACTTAGACTTATTAGGGTACTTCCCGTTGGCCTAGAATCATGAAATTTGGCAAGAAGCCAGGTCTCAAACACAGGCAAAGGAAAAAAATCCGAATATTGTTAATTTGCAGTTATATCACATGAAAAAATATTACAGAACTCTTCATATGCTTCAATCTTTTGGGGTCTTCAGACGTATTTCAGACTTGACTTTTAGAGTGAGTGGACTTGATGAGATTTTGGTATTTTAATTTAAAAGAAGGTTTTAAATTTTGTTAAAACATATATGAAAGTTTAAAATATAACGAAATAAAGCAATAGCGCGTAATATACAAAACGATGAATGGAAGTTTTAGTTAATCATTTCAGACGTGTTTCATTAAAGATGAATTTGTATATTTAAAGCAATAAAGAAGTTTCTAACGCATCTTTTACCTATCTAGTTTTATAGAAATTTGCCAAATATTAATACTGGACTTATTGTTAAGCATAACATCGGCATTATTTTAAGTATTAACCCCACATATCTGGCAACACTTTCATCTATCTGTGAACATTCCTAAGGTTGTTTACGGCTTTCAGGTTAGAGAAGGTTGAATTTTTAAGTTGTAACCTCACATTTTGTCTTTTTTGGATTGGATATCTTAATCGTATTTTGCTAGTTGTATTTGCGTAGGTTAAAGTAGGGTTTGAAGTTTTAAATAAAGAAAACAGCGATAGTATCAATTATCCATTGCTGAAGATAAACTAACAATTTAAATAAATAATTTGAAAAATAACTTAAGCGATATCTTCTTTTATTTCAAAAACTTGTTAGTTGGGTTGAATTATTCGTATCAGAACAAAAAGCAGTCTTTACTCATTGAAACAAGTTATCGTTTGTTTATGTTTTTTTCTTACTTTGACGTATAGAAATATCCAGTTTTTTGTAATTAAATTTTACAGGCTTTCTCGTTATAGATTATAAGGACAGAAATATGCACAACGTAAATTATTTTTGAAACTTGCACGAAAATTGCTTCTTGTTGTTGAATGACAAAAGTTTTTACACATTTCAAGGTTTTACGAATTTTTTCTTATTCAATAAAATGAATTGAAGTACTTTTCGAGATTAATTTTGATTATCATTCTTTTATACACGTAGATTTCGAATTGTTGACGGATTAAATCTGTATCAAGATTAATTAAAAATGATATGACGATAATTTTTTACTGTACTTCTTAGGGCCGGTTGCACAATTCCAGCTTAAACTCAAGATGTAGTTTAAACTTAGTTAAACTCTTTTACACCGTTTCACTGTGATATCTTAAGCCTCCAAGTTTGACCGCTTAAAGTCAGTTTAATTAAATTTCACTCAAATGTCTTTTCCAATTTGAAATTGCTGAAACAGTTTGATTTAAGAAAATAATTAGTTTCATATTACAATGAAAGTTTTTACTCATTGTTTTAGTATTGCCGGTAAAATTTTCAACAAAAAATTATAAGTACACAATTCCGCAGTGTTGCCATATTAAAAAGTGCATTTTAAGCTCCAGTAATGTGAAAGCTTTAAACTCAACTTAAGTGACAAACTAAGTTTAACTTATCATGAGCTTAAGCGCAAACTGTGAAAACGGCCCTTAATTCAGATTGAAGTACAATATTAAGGTAGCAGTGAAGTAGAACCGGCTTAATTCGAAACTTAGCTTTTCTTACTTTTCTTTTTTGAACAACGGTGTATTTAAATTTGAAAACGTTTTCCTAAAATAAATAGGAGGTGTGGACCGTTCCATAATGAAATCTACATATAAGCGGTCCGTCAATAACGTCAAGTTAAGGATGTATCTCAACTTATATGATATCTTTTTGCCGATGTCACTGTGCTGAAAGCAAATTCGTTCGTGAAGTATATGGTTACTGGTTGGGCCAGGTGAGGAAGACACCTGCCGTTGCTATTTGGAAGAGGAGGAGACAGTGGAACACATTCTCTGGTCCTTCGGTCATATCATGCTGAGACATCTCGGTGAGGGTTTTCCTTAACCGTTAGGCATAGCTAAGTCAGCCCCCAAGAAAATTTCACGTTTAACTAAAACTAAAGTTTAATTGGTGGCTTAAGTTTAGTATAGGGTCTGGTCACAAAAGATCAAAGAGCAAAGGATTGTATTTTTGGTGTGTATTGAGAATTTTTTGCTCAGACAGATGGTAAACTTGTTCGACATTTATGTAGTTCAGCTGAAGGAAGATTCCCGAAATCCGACGGTACATCCAAATTTGACCTGCTTCTACAGAGAATCAAGCACGAAATTTCGTTAAAATAATGGCCATAGAAATCACGAGAGAAAAACGAGAGAATCGACATTTCGCTGATGCTCAAGATAACCAAAGCTCCCAGAGATTGCGGGTTCGCCAATAATCTTTAGAACTTTGTCTAACGTGGACAGTGCGGTATGCCCGTCCTACGCCCTAGAATGGGAATAATATTCGAATCTAGGTCTGATGTCACCTCACTTGTAGATTAACGCTAAGTTAGACAGAGTGAATTATTACTTAAATCTCTGTAGGGATGGTCCAGCTAAGGTTGCGGGATATCTCTTTACCCAAGATTTTTAAAGAGGGCGAATTTAGTATAATCACTCCGTCGAAGGCAATATGTTTTGGATGCATTAAACATAATACTGTTTGTTCTATTGAAAGCGAGGACCGTAAAAATGTCGTTGTTTAGTAGTCCAAAAATTCGTTTTCGGTTTATTTCCGTAGAGTTGCCTCGAGTTCGTTCTTACCGAATCAAAAGATTATGCGAAACCAAGGGTACTGTCGTCGGTAAAACTATAAAAAGGATTGAAAGTGAGAGAAAGAGTATTATTAAAAAGAAGAAATAAGGTTGATGAGAAAACTTAACCCTGAGGTACGCCAGCATTGAATTTATAGGGATCAGATGTAACTCCGTATATTATATGCAGGGTCGGACTGGCCATAGAGTAGGGCTTCACGATACTCGAGATAAATCTCGCTGCCGGTATCGGTCTCGACACGATACCGAGACCGGCAGCGAGACCAATATCATTGGTAACAGTACGATACCGAGAGCGAGATTGAGGTGACGAGAGTGGACGAGATATTAGTTTTTATCATTTTATTGTGGAAAATTTTTTTTAGTTGTTTCAGCTTTTATGTCGCTCCGAAAAACTCTAATTGTGTGATTTATGGGGCATATAAGTATACACTGCTCTCCCCAATCGCTTCTTTCTACATTATTTCCTTCTTCAGATAATTGCGCTTTATCCCCAATAGCAAACAAGAGCCTTTGCTACCTTATTTTGACTATGGAAATATGAAGAAAATGCATATATACATAGATATATCACTTGTCCTCGCTCCCCGTTATTCCACCGAAATACCCTTTTTTTATCCTGCCGAGAGCGAGATCGCACCGAGACTGGCCTTTATCTCGCCGAGATCGAGATCGAGAGCGAGATCGTCTTCACCTTGACGAGACCAAAACCGAGATCTGCCAAAGTCTCGGTCTTGTCTCGGTGCCGTGAAGCACTACCATAGAGTCAGGGTGGCCCGGGCCCTAGCATTCGCGGGCCCCCAGGCTTACTACGTACACGAAAAATATTAATATATCATACAAATGAATACCCTAAAAAACAAACGTTCGGTTGATATCTCATTCAGAAACAGATGTAAACAAAAAGTTCACCTAAACTATGAGCTTATTTTATTAATTATTCTATTTAAAAGCAATTACTACACTAGTTGCCCATAATAATGTGTTAAAATTTTATCATAGGCAAATCAAATACAATTCTAGGTAACACTGTGCTGCGTGCCAGATCAGAAAACTTAAAAAAAAAGATGTAGTTAAACTAGTAGCAAATTGAAATTCAACTTCGACTATGAAAAATTTAAATTTTGCTTCAAATTTTACATTACTGACAACCTTATAACTTTGAATTCACTGTAGGAAAAATGAGAAAAAAAATTGTCGGTCCGTAATATTTTACTTGTGATTATTTATCATTTAAACAAATTTGGTTTCAAAAATATTAAAATTATAAAAATAAATTCTAATATTTTTTGTATTCGATCTATATATAGTGAATGTGGCATAGGTACATGAGCAACTTTGCCGCAACGGCTACTGCAAAGTCGAATTTACTGCAGTGAATATATTTCAGCCTATGTCGGGAATAAACTATGGTTTATTTTTCGTTCAGTTCTGCATGTGGTCTGGGTGTTTGTGTGCGTTTATTTATCGTCTATTCAGGGATGGAAATTGAAAGCAAAAAGTTCGATACTTGGTATTGCAATGTATCGGAATGTTGCGATACCGGTATGTCAATAAATAGACAAGGAATTATCGATAATTGAAATTATAGATTTTCAAATGATTATGTTAATTGAATCAATGGTTCATTGGCATTATTACTTCGCATGGATGCATGGTCGAATCTCGACCTCCCTGTGAGGAATTTAAAAAAATATCGCAATAATAAAATTGTCCTTTACGCTTTGGCTACATCATACAAAAACAGAATTGTTATGTATTTTGACAAATACATAATTAGCAATAGAATCAATATAAAAAAAAGTGACAAGTGCGAGTTGCACCCGCGTGGAGAGGGTTCCGTATTTTATATATCCTTGAGATTTACCATGTTATTTTAAGACCATAGACTTCTTATAGGTTTTCCTGTAATTAATAACAATCTACAAGTGTGTTTATTCACGAATCATTTAAGCGCACCTCTGTTTGAGTGGAGAAAATCGCGGAAATGACAACTGGTAGAGACAAGTTGAGACGATTGCAGAACATCGGAAAAAGGAGATGGTACGATACGTTGCATTGATAAAGACCCTATGTGCCATAGCTTCTAGCGCGGAGTTCGAGCCAAAGATTTCATTTCAAGCAAAGGAATTGATGGATTCCTTTCTGAAATTTGAAACTATTCTCACAGCCATAACACTCAAGAAAATCTTTGATTTGTCCACCCCGGTAAGCCAATATCTCCAAACTCCTACACGAGACTACCTTAAAGCTTGGGGACCTATTAAGAGTTTGGAAAATACTTTGCGGAAACAACTAGATCTTTTTATGACGTTTTCAGTTCTGCACATTTTTTCGTATCGCAAGTTGATGTTGAAATACAGAATCACACTGTCCTTACGGAGAACATCTAGGAAACCAAAACAGCACGATGAGTTATGCCAGAACGAAATGGGACTACTATCTGCGGAACCAAACAGATGCTTTTCTATAACCACGTAAAAAGTTATTATCAACAATGCTTTAGTAAAAATTAATAAAAAATCAACTGAAACGAGCATTTAATGAAAGATGCCGGTTGCTTGGATCCGATCAACTTCAACCAAATTGACAAAAACGGAATTCCTAATAGGGATGGGGGATCGAATTGAGAAAATCGATTCAGTACAGATCGATCTATAATTTTTTTCCGATTTCGAAGATCGATTAATCGCCCTAAAAAGATCGATGTTCACAGATCGATACCATTTATTTTGACATCTCAATTTTGAGAATTTATCTCACCACTGTGCTCTTCCGTGGAATAACGTCCCAAAATGAAGATGATTATTGACAATCTTAAAGGTGCTCCAAATAGTTTCTGTAATCCTGGGAAATTTAAAAATTAATTATTTTTGATTTTTCTTTATTTACTTATTTCTTCCTTAATGTCGAATCAGCAAACCAGAAATAAAGGACAAACCAAAGATTACTTACTACTAGATAAACGGCTTCGAACAAAGTAGTGAACAATTAGTGAATTCTTTTTATTGGTGGTACTTTTTGGTACATGTTTACTCTTCGAAAAGATTTGGCGGTACTTTTTTGACAGAAATCTGTGATACTCTCCGGATAAGAACAGAATTTTGACAGCAGTAAGTAATTCTTTCGAATAATTTTGACAGGAGTAAATGACTGCACACTACCTGTACTCTTTATTTGTACGTATATTCTTATGACTTTAAAAGCTGGATATATTTCGTTTTACTGTGGTGACAGTGTTACTTTTTCAGGCCTAGCTGAGTAATTTAGTAATGTTTGGGACAAACACCCACCGATGATCACAAAATCACCGTACTCACTGATAAAGATAATACTAACAATTTATATAGATCCGAAACGCATTTATCTAACATTAAAAGTTTTTAGATAGGAAATTTTAAATTTGCAGGATTAGTACACGAATTAACGGTGATGCGAAAAAAATTCCACGTGAGCTTGCTCAGCTTTATTTTAGCGCATTTCGTCTTGTTTTAAATGGATGGAAATCAGAAGTAAATAAATCGATTCGAGCTGAATCGGTCCAGCCAAAAATCGATTCAAAAATCGGCAGATCGAAGGCTAAAAGATCGATCCATCGAGATCGAATCGAAGTTCACCCATCTCTAATTCCTTAAAGTGCATTATATTCAATCGCATCAATTACCTACGATCGAGAACTGCTTTCAAAGGAACTCGAATCGTTTTCAAAAAGTTTTAATGAACTTTTTAAAACTATTTGGGACGAACACGTTCCACCTACGCAGCAACATGCAAATGATTCGTATTCTCAGAGAGAGAAAGAAGATGAAAAGCAGGAAGCGATCGGTGAAGATAGTTTAGTAGATCAAACAGCAAAGACTGCTGTTTGCTTATCTCGAAAAGGTTCGGAAGCCTGCCGAAGTTGCATATCATGTGCATGTAAAATTTTGTCTCAGTATAACATGCACATCAGTACGTACTCCAACTTATACGTCGTTTATTGTATAATTCTCACAATCTCGTTTACGCAAGTAACTTGCGAAAGACGATTTTCCGCGCTGAAGAGCATAAAGACGACGCTGCGCTCTCTACTGGGGCAGGAACTTCTGGACTCGTTGATTATCCTAAACACAAAGTCGGATCTCATCAAAGATGACCAGAATAGCAGCTTTTACGAACGAGTTATAGATAATCTAGCTAAAACTTCTCTTTCAAAAAAATTTTTGATGATGAAGAGAGATTCCAGTTAAGCCGCCTATAGCCCACTTACGTACGCTACCTTGTTTTTGAATAACATGAAAATATTTTACATGGAAACTTTTGTCTTTTAAAATAAAAATTTCCAAAAACTTGCCGTTTGACTATCATGCGAAAGTGTAGCGGCTTTTGGTTTCTAGTGCACTGTGATGGAAATGGAAGGGCTGCGATGAAGGTGGTAGTAGGAATTAGCAAAAATTAGGTTTGCTTTGTCCAGTGAGGCAGTATCAACACATCCATTACACAGGCAAAATTAAACTTTTAATTTCCTCATTTAAAAATATTGCTTTTTTATGTAATAAAGTGTGCTGATTCCAAAAACCTTGCTGTTTTATATCTATCACATCAGATTTTTCCTTAATTTTTTTATAATTTAAGATACCATATTGGTATCGTACGGAATTTCTTAAAATTTGAACATTCTAGCTTACATCTACAGGCACTTTCACAGATTTTCTAATGTAGAATTCGAATTCATTGGTGAAACTGATAACAATATTAGATTTAAAACTTATTTTAATAAAACAATGACTAAAAGTGGACATTTCCGCACTTTGAGGTTAGGATATCTCAAAATCCCGACGTGCTAGGCAAATTGTATGGCCATATTCCAATTTAGCGGCGAACATTACATAATTATTCAATAGTATTTTTAAAAGAGGGAGAACCTAAAGAGCAAAAGCCTTTATTACCCTCTTGGTTAGCAAATACCTTCCATCTAACGCTCTGCTGAATTTGAACTTTGCTCAACTAATCATAGATTTGAAAATATTCCGGATATCTCTGTTGAAAGGTCTCAATTTCTCTGATGGGCACATCAGAGGCCTGGAAGACTGCTTCCTTGTTTTTAATGGCTGTGAAGTAATAAGGAATAAAGCAGTGTGTTTCAAACCATATCATATTCAAAATATATTGGGTGTTATGGTTAATGTACCTCATTGATTGGACTAATTTGTCCAGTTCTCTAAGATATTTATTAAGTCCAGTTCAATCAGCATTCTGAATATGTCACAATAATGTTTTGGTGAAACTTAGATAAGTGGTTACTAAAATGGAGGTGGAGAATTGGGCGGAGATTAGTCATGGTCGAAATCGCCCATGGAACCCATTTCCATCTCCCTTAATTCCTTTTCTTCCAAGGCTGCGGTTTAGCATCATCCTGAGCTTTGGCAATATCATATAAAAAAATTGAGCCGTTACCGAAACCACTCCCCTCTGGGAGAGAAGAACGGCACTAAGTGATAACCAGGGATGTGACACTGATTAATATCAGAATATCCTCTAAATTTGCAGGCATGTTTGCCTGGTTTGACGACCTGCGTACGATGTTCACTGACTATAACTTACCGTCGCTTCCTCCAACGCTACCGTGGCACGGCCGTCTCCTCGAATAAGCCAAACGTGTCTCACGCAGCTTAGCGCTGATCTCGCCCTAATCGTAGGTGCCGCAATCGTCTGAAAGGTGGTGCCCCTTACAATCAACAGTGACCGTACAGTCAACTGACAGCGTGGACAGTTCACCATATGTTCCGACGCTCAGCGATGAGGCCTTTGTTATCTGCGTGCCTTTACATCCGAAGCAGTGCACCAATGCCGAAGTTAACCTAATTCTGACGCCTCGCTTATGGGTTCTCGGTATCAACGTATTCCTGTCGGTTTTACATCACCTGCTCCAATTCGTAGTGGTGCAGTTACCGTGAGGCCAAGGAAGAATTAAAGCATCGATGGCAGAACAGAAAACGTTATCAGCCGAATTAAAGTCAGTAATGGAAGAACAGAAAACTTCATCAGCCGAGTTGAAATCAACAATGGAAAGTTCCGTAAATGAGTTAAAATCAGCAATGGAAGAACAGAAGTCATCGGTAGCGAAGCCTCGCTTGAAGAACTGAAAGCTGAAATAGAAATTTCCGTGAGAAAGCAGGCTGAGGCTTTAGAATCAGCTGTTGATATGAAATTTGAAAACATAGAGAAAAGATTGGAAGAAGTCGAAATTTCTGGAGAAACAAATATTAAGCAAGTTAAATGCGAAATGGAAAAAGTCGAGGTAATCAGGGCTGAACTAGAGAGTGTCCAGAAACGGCATTTATCGACTTTATCTACAGATGTGACGGTGAGCAAAAGACTTCATCCTCCAACATTTGACAGCCAACGCCCTGGCAAACATACAGACTCCAGTTTGAAGCGGCAGCAGCAATGAACTTTTGGAGTGACGAAGAAAAAGTTACAGCTCTTATCTTGGCACTTAGGGGTGGAGCAGCAGAATTGTTACAGACTATCGCGGCGGAGCAAAGGTATAGCTATACATCTCTAATTCAAGCTTTAGAATTGCGGTATGGGAACCAGCACATGTAAGAGGTTTACCGTCTTCAGCTACGGAGTTGGACACAGAAGCCTGGAGAACAGTTGCAGCAGTTATGTGCGAACATAGAAAGGCTGACACAATTGGCTTATCCCATGTTTAGGCAAGATTATGTTAAGGAGGTCGCGAGAGAAGCATTTATTAATTCACTTGCAGATCGTGACCTGCAGCAAGCAGTACGACTGTCTGGAAAAACACCAATGCTAAGGTTTTGGCTTACGCTCTGGCATATGAGGCAGCAAAACAAGCCTTAAGAAGTACCGTCCGCGTAAGAGAAGTAACCGAAATAGAATAGTCACACCACCGCAGAAAGTGACGACGATCAAGCTCCCCACAAGAAGACAAGAGGAAATCCGGCTCTGGCTGTGAAAAATGTAGAGAAAGAGAGCGAGCGGAACAAAGAAGCAATGGAGCTGTAAGCCCCATACCAACACTACACTGGCAACAGGGAAACGAGTAAAGACCAACTCTGCGTGGCAAGAATTGGCCAATAGAATTGACGCCGCCGGAATCATCACCAATATTAAGAAATTGCAGTAAAATGATAGCAACTTAGTAATCAACGGGAGAGTTCAAGAACAAAAATGTACCATTACAGTAGACACAGGTGCTTCCAGGTCTATTCTTCGGTGCGATTATGCTAAAGATCACTGGCTTAGCAAAAAAAACGAAACATTTTAAGGACAGCTACAGGAGAATCCGTTGAAGTGTATGGGGAAATATTAATGACCATATCCCTCGGCAACAACTGGATATTGGAAGAGGAATATTGAAATACGACAACAGAGAGGTTCCTATGGCTCTGGGATCAAATTATTATTCGAAGCTGAATATCGTGGCATATGAAGACGTTGAGCTCCCTCCTTGTGCAGAAACCTTAGTACGAGCAAAAGTTCCGGGTGATCCCGGGAGCTATCGATTCTATCTAGTAGAACCAGATCGAACGGAACAAATTAGAAATGTCGCCGTTGGAAAATGTTTAGTAACTATCGATGAAGAGAAAGAAGTTTTGGTACGAGTCCGAAATTCCCGTGAAAAAGGCATCAAACAAAAGAAAGGTAATGGGTCCGCACCAGCCGAAGAGATTGTGTTAGCAGAATGTTCAGACTTAAATGAATCCAAGCAGCCAAAAAGGGTGTCACAAAGCTAACCAATACTTCCGTCTAATAAACTCAGCCAAGAGGAATATCATAAAGCAAATAACTTGCTTGAAGAATTTGCCGATATTTTTGCACTACAGGACGAAGACTATGGAAAAACTGATATAGTGCATCATAAAATTGACACCAGAGACGCCCGCCCTATAAAGCATCCACCAAGAAGATTACCACTTGCAAAGCGAGAAGAAGCAGACGAAATGGTTGAAACAATGAGTAAGCAAGGTCTAATAGAAGAGTCGAAAGGTCCATGGATGTCACCAGTGGTGCTAGTAAAGAAGAAGGATGGTACTACAAGATTCTGTGTCGACTACCGTCGTCTAAATGAAGTCACAAAGAAAGATAGTTATCCACTACACCGCATAGACGACACCCTACCTTATCAGGATACAAGTGCTTTTCAACGTTGGACTTAAAAAGCGGCCGCCGGCAAGTCGAGATCGATCCAGGTGATAGGTAAAAGACAGCATTCTCGGTGGGAACTGGATTCTGGCAATTTAAAGTTATGCCCTTTGGACTTTACAATGCTCCTGCAACATTCGAGCGCTTAATGGAATGTGTCCTGCGAGGTTTAACATGGAAAACCTGCCTGGTATATTTGGATGACATCATTGTAATTGGACTTTGAAGAATATTTAGGAAATCTACGAGAAGTGTTCCTGAAACTGAAGTCAACCAAACTAAAACTAAGCCCCAAAAAATGTACGCTCTTTGCTGACCAGGTCAAATACCTTGGCATGTAGTATCAACAGAAGGAGTTAGCACCAATCCTGAGAAGATAACTTCACTGGAGAACTGCCCCCCCCCCCCCCCCCATTGTTGATGCAACGAAGCATTTCCATAAATTCCTCTATGGACAAAAATTAAAATTAAAAACCCTGGCAAGATGGCTAGAAAGACTGCAATCCTATGATTTCGAAATTATCCGTAGAAAGGGTAGATCCCACGACGACCATGTAAGCCATGTACCACAATGTCCTTTTCACACAAAAGGACTCTTCTACACTTGATCTGTTTTATTGATGGTAGCTTATTAACCCGACTTGACAAGACCAGGGATTTAGATGTCATACTCGATACCCACATTTCCTTTGAGGACCACATAGATTCTTCTGTAAATAAGGCTAACGCGTCCCTTGGTTTTATTTAACGCTGGTCAACAGAGTACAGAGTAGAATACGCTAGTCTTGTTGGGTCTCCCTTTTATGCCGTCCACATTAAACGTATCGAGGCCGTCCAGCGTAGATTTCTTCCCTGGATTAATCCTGATATTCTTCCTCCATATTTAGGCAGACTTAAACTATTCTCATTGGATTATCTTGAAGATAGGCGTAACACTTATTATTGTTTGCAGGGCACAGAGCTGCTAGGGTCTCTGAAGAGTTTTAAATACGTATATTAGAGAGAATCTTAACCCTGGCGTGCTGTCCGTAACTCAACATGCCTACACAGAAGGAAAATGGGTGGACATAACTCTGCATGAGGTGTTCTACCACAGAACTATCTGCAATTGGATAGCCACGTTAGTTAATAATAGAGCGGTAACCTCCGAGTGGGGACGCATCTCACTCAATAAAAAGGTTCGCAGGGCGGAATTATTTCGCCTTCTATGGCTGCTAGTCCAGAACAAGATCTTTCTGAAGTTCGAAAAAAGGGCAAAGTGGTCGCGTACGCCAACGATTTTGTTATACTAGTGTCAGCTAAGAGCCTGAGCACGATTAGTGAACTCACTGAAAGAGCCCTAAGGAAGCTAAGCTTCTGGGCAGGAACCAAACGAATCGATATTAACTCGCGTAAAACGGAATTAGTACCCTTCACAACGAAATACAAGGTACCTACTTTTAAAACACCAACTTGGACGGAAGGCAGTTCGAACTTAGATCGCATGTTAATATAGAAGAAAAGATTGCAAAAGCAAACAAAACCGCCTACATACGCAAAATACTCTTCTGCAAAAAGTAGGGACTACTGGGTTTACAGGGTGATTGTGCGACCAATCCTGCTTTATGAAGATATGGTTTGGTGGCCAGCTGTAGATATAAAATCCTATCTCTCCAGACTGAAACGCGCACAAAGGCTGGCCAGGAATTGCAGTGACGGGGGCACTTATATCTACGGTATCCTGCGCTCTAAAGACTATTTTACACATCCCTCCTGTGTATCTGTACCCTAAGAATGCTGCAAATGGCAATGTCGTATCTTAAGAAATCAGAGAAACCTGTAAATGTAGCTACACATGACTCTAAAACTGCTTAGGGTGTAGGGATAGCAGTCAATGCCAGGAGCTAAATGTTCCATCATCCTACAGCCTTTCCAGCGAGTGTAGCATATTTCAAGCAAATCTAAAAGCTCTTGGGTCCAACGAATTTAAATCTGAAACGTTGCTCAACTGCTACATAGTCGTGCATGAATTGGAGGCTCTACAGGCAATATAAATACTACCTCCAATATAAGGCGATATTAAACACCTCAGTGACGACTTGTTGTACCGTGCGCAGAAAAGATGGAAAGGGACCACAACGTGTCCATTGACGGTACGGCCCAATTTGACCTGGAGAGTATAGGAGTCGGAGCGAATAAAAGCTCTTGTATCGCGCGTTGTGATGTGTCTACAAGGAATCAGGCTAGCAATTTTTTTAGAACAATGGCAGGGAAATAGCAATAGAACAGTGAAAGACAACCGACATTCCTCCGATGCTGCAGAGAGTTAATGCTCTCAGAGATTGAAAGATCGCCACTAGATACAAAAACTGGTTCGGTGTACAGGAGACAGAACCCTCCTATTCCTTAGGTAATTTTATGGGGTTGTAAATTTCAAGCCTCAACGTGGTAGCACAAAGGGCCTCTTAGGCCTAAGTGTGCCTTCTTAGGCAGCCACTTTAACCTAACCTAACCTAACCTATTAAATTAAGCAACAACTCTAATTGACAAGTACATTCTTCATATTATAAACACTTGCTTAACTACGTCTAGTTTCCCAGAGGTTTGGAAGATTGCTACTGTCTTGCCTGTATCTTAGTATAAGTATTGTATCCTTTTTGCCTAAGGTTCTGGAGAAACTTATGTATTTATAGGTAGTTCGTAATATAGAGGCTGGCAGCTTGATGACCCCTTGGCCGTCGGGATTCGGTTCTTCTTGTATTTGCGAAACTGCAATATTAAAGGTCTGAACCAATATAACGGCATCCATGGACCACTTTGGTTCCTCTTGATTCTCTAAAGCTTTCGACCAGGTACAATTTCAGCAGTTATGCAATTTCTCCGGTTAGGGCATTTATTTCTGAACGTCATCAACGGGTTAAGGTTGGTTTCTCTCATTCGGGTTCATTGTCGGTAAAGTGTGGTGCTTCGCAAGGTTCCGTACTTGGCCAATTGCTGTGTAGCCTGTTTATTAATGATCTCCCGCAAGTTATTGAGACGAGCAAGATTTACATTTAGGTAGGCCTATTGGATTGCTCGAAGACTGCATTGCACGTATTAACCCGACTAGATTTAGGGGGGGGGGGTGCAGTTAGGGTCCCTATTAGGCTAGCCACACTGCTTCGTGTGGACCCCATAAAGCTGCCCTATAAGGTGCACAAAGGACATATATGCCTCATTCACGTATCATTAGCAATGCCGCATGCGGCCCTCGTGAGATACCCGATTCAAACGTTGTAAGGAGAATAAATCGGATTTCACTGTTAATACGAAAGAACGCAAACTTAATCGAATTAAAAATATGTTTTACTACTGAGATAATTTTCTTAGGATTAAGATTAGTATAGTAAAAAAACTTAAATATAAGGAGTTATAAAATGTAAAAAGAAAACTGTTAATAAAAAAAGAAACACATTCAAATTTGAAGTACTATTAGGACCGCTCACATAAGTGTTAGGTTTGCCTCATAAGGCCCTTATGACAAACTCATAAGGCATACCTCACTTCAGTATCGCTGATTTTTTTTGTAGGGAATCTACGGGGAAATTCCTTTATTGGCATGCCCCTCATTTGCCACATGTGACCCACAACATGAGGCATTCCCACTTTAAATTCTAGTCGGGAATATAGACTTAGATAACATATATAAATAGTCTATGTTGAACGGCTTATCTCTTAATCCTGCAAAGTCACAGTGCATACATTTGGATCATATTGATACTCCACCTGTTACTCTGAATAGCTTTGATCTGCTAAATTTAGTAAATTCATGGATTTAGGAATTGTCTTTAATTGCAGCATGAAATGATGTGATTATGTTAATCAAATGCTCACCTTATTGTGCCTATGTTGGTTTATGTACGTTTCATTTGATATGATATCTAGTATATTTTTCTAAAAATTCAATAATTTCAAGTTCCAATTTTTATTTAGCAGTACGTAGAAAAGATTTGTAAATCGTGTGTACATTATCCATGAAATATATAAATATTATTAAGTCAGATGAAGTGAAATATTTCTTACATTTCTGTTGAAAATCCAAGCATTTCATCACATTTTTAGCGATTACAAATATATGTTCATTTCAGCTAAGATTGCTGCATACCTCAAAATCCAAGATGCTTAGAGACTGTGAATTGCGTACATTCACCCCGTCCGGGCGTTTTTTAATGGATATTGAACAGCATTGCGCTTTGGATACAATTAACATAACACGATTTGTTTTGCCCTAAGCGAGGATCATAGAAATGTCCTTGTTTAATGATCCATTAAACCATTTCTCGGTTGATTTTTGTAACGTTCCCTCGAGAATTCATTGCAGAATCAAAGTACACGAAATCGAGGGTGCTGCCGTCGGCGAAACTCCGTCAATTACTACACGGATTGAACGGCCTTCCAAAAAACTCTCTATCCATTTAACGAGGTGAGGGTGCAGACCAAATGTATAAAGTTTCGCTAGAAGGGCAGCATGCCAGACTTATCAAAAGCTTTTGAAATATCAAGAGCGACGATTTCGGACTCACCGAAATTATGGAAACAATCCTAAAACAAAAGTAAGTGCAATTGGTCTGTAGAAGGTTCGTATGCCTCTCCTTTTTTAGGTATCGACTGAACATGTGCTAGTTTCCATGCACATGGAAAGACTCAAGTTGATTATGATAGGTGAAAAAGGTATCGCAGAAATTTAGTTTTAAAGCAAAGAAATTTTACAGTGTGACCAAAGGGTGGGAGTGTTGTTTCTACAAGGAATCGGACTAGAAATTTATTTAGAATACTGGGCATACTGTAAACAGTGTGGGTTAATTCATTGAAGTAAGTCTACATTTGACTCCCTCCGCAGCTCCGGTTTAGTATTGTAATTTTTACAGTGATTTTCGACGTAATTTTTCCTATACGAGTTTTTCCAAGACTCACCGGTTTGATTAGGGATTAGTTTATAACGATTCTTGTAAACAGTTAAAAGTTTGACACTCAGATGGGGGAGAGGGCAATTACAGTTTTTGCACCCTCCCCTCGGATCCGCCGAAGTACAAAAATACAAAAAAAAGACTTAAAAATCTCCTGTCATGGAAACCGGTAGGAACCCGAAATACATTTTTTAAAGACACTGTCGGCACCACATTATTTGCATAACACTATGGAAAAATTAAATGGCATTGAAATAACGCTCAAGTAAATAAAAATGTTCAAGTAAACAATATAAATTTTGTTTTTTTCTAAATTTGTAGTGTAAAACAAAGTGTTAATCGTCGCGTCGTGTGTAAATAATTCGGGCACAATTGATATAATTATAAATCCAAATTTATTTTACGAATTCCTTATTTTTTTGTTCATAATTTAAGGTAAACAAAAATAAACAAGAAATGACAAAATAATAATAGAAAACAAGGAATTTCATTTGAAGATTGGAGACATTTTTTACTCTACAAATGTGGAAAACAACAGAATTTATATTGTTTACCTGAGCAATACTAATATTATATAATATTGCCCACAAGTTGATGACCAAGTCGAACATTTCTCTTCCATGATTTTGTATCTATTTGATAAATATGTGCCAACAAAAACAACATTTATACGACAGAAAAGTTGTCCATGGTTCTCTTCAAGAGTTCGATCCCTTATTGCCGAACGTGAATTCTTGTATCAACGCTATCGGCGTGTTAGAACTACTGAAGCCAGAACGCTGTATAGGGTTGCGCGTAATAAAGTCAATACTGCTGTTAGGTCTGCAAAGCGCCAATATTATAGTTCCAAACTAAACCCAAGTCTTGATACCAAATCATTATGGCGAATCTTACGACAGACTGGAGTTGTGGTAAGGATATGATTGCCTGCAGCTTTAAACCGGATGAACTCAACGAATTCTTCACCTATACCAGCAATATGAATGCAGCAGGTCAATCTACCAGCCAAATCGGACCACTCGGATTTCCGGGACGTAGATACCAGACTGACAATTTTTCTTTTCGGGCGGTTGACATTGATGAACTAATTACATAAATTTACTCAATTAAGTCTAATGCTATCGATCCTGAATTAAGTCTAATGCTATCGGCCACTGAAGATATCGCCGCAGTTTATTAAACTCTTAATTCCTGTTATTTCTAGATACATACTTCATATAATGAATTCATGTCTGATCTCATCTTCGTTTCCCAAATGTTGGAAAGAAGCCATAGTTATTCCAATACCAAAGAAGTCATCTCAGGAAAATCTCCCTGATTTTCGCCCAATTAGTTTGCTAGGGTTTTTGTCTAAAGTCTTAGAGAAACTTATGTATAAACAGATTATATTCCATGTAGATAGTAGCAGTTTACTAATACGATGGCAGTCCAGTTTCCGCAGTTCATATTCATGTGAAACTGCTATCCTGAAGGTTTCCTCTGATATAAGGGCTTCTCTAAACCGTGATGATTTCATATCCATGGTATTGCTGGACTTTTCTAAGGATTTTGACTGCGTAAATCATGAAATTCTTTTGTCCAAGCTCTCGGGTCTCCTTATTTTTCACAGTTCCGCCTGTCGGATGATTAACTGTTTCCTCTCGGGTCGTTGCCAACTTGTCAAGGTCGATGATTCTTTTTCCGAACCATTACCATTACTATGTGGTGTTCCTCAAGGTTCTATATTAGGTCCACTATTATTTAGTCTATTCATCAACGATTTACCAACGGTGGTACGTGACGTGAGTGTACACCTCTATGCGGACGATGTTCAGTTATACCTGAGCAGACCCATAGGTTTGATCGAGGATTGTGTACATCGAGTAAATTTAGATTTCGATACAATATATGCCTGGTCTGTACAAAATGGTCTGCGGTTAAATACTAATAAGTCTCAGTGTATTAGTTTCAAAAATGGTGCACTGAGTGACCTAGATATTCTAAATGGATTTCCGATACGGATGTCAGAAAACGTGAACAATCTTGGAATTGTTCTAAACCAACATATGAAATGATGTCACGATGTAAACTCGAAGCTCGGTTAAATCTATGGGGGACTGCGCAGACTGTGGCTCTCGGCAGATTTTTGTGTTGTTGGGCTCGGTTAAAGTTGGTCAAGGCCTTAATTTTACCTCATTTTACTTATGGTAGCTTAGTGTTTCCTAAGCTTCATAGCACTTGTTCTCGTAGAATTGAGACTGCTTTTAATGACTGTGTTCGTATTGTTTTCAGGCTAAAAAGGTTCGAGCATATTTCATCTTTTCGGTTGCGTCTACTGGGCTGCTCTTTGAGTGATTATCAGAGGTACAGGTCTTTGGTCTTTCTGTATCGTTTGCTCAATTCGAATAAACCGGATTATCTTAGAGAGTTCTTTACTTTTACATCTTCGCAGCGCAGGGTGCCACGCTTTCATAGATCAGTCATGGAGTATTCTTACCCTGTCCAGGTCATTCGGCTATGGAATAGTCTTCCATTAAATGTTCAAACTGCGGTCACCATTGGTGCATTCAAGTCGCTTTTAAAGAATCATATTTTTGGTTGATGTTGTTTTTTTTCTTCGCTCCTGCATGAAGCATTACAAGTTGAGTGTCTCTAGCTATACATTGTTGAAATATTTTGAATCTATTGTATCATTATTTGTATATTATTCTCATTTATTTCTGTTTCGATTTTCTTTATTTTTAATTTTTTTCTTTTTTCTCAAAGTATTAATTTAGTCTACATCCGATTAGTATTTAGTGCGTATAAAAGATTATAAATCTTGTGTACTTATAACCTGAAATATATATATTATTATTATTAATATTACCTAATACTTGGTGCTCCCTCCCTTGGCATTAATTACCTCTTTGAATTGTCCAGGCATCGAGTCAATCAAATTCTACGGCATATCGGTTGGAATTGTGCTTCAAGCAGTTATTTTTTCTTTGGTTTGAATTGGTGCATTGTTCTGTTGCAGACTAAAATTATGGCCAATCAGTTTGTCATCCGCAACAAGAGCAACTTCATTTGATATATCCTATATAAAGCGCCGATCATATTCTTTGAGCATTTAACAATTAGGCAAATGTATCGCCATATTGTAATTTTGGAGTGCCGTGTTTGGATAATGACTTCTAATTCGGAATATAGTAGTGTCTTCCCCAGGTGCACTTTTATTGGGGTCCACAAAACTCTGGCGGCTTTTTTTGTATTCCAAATTTCATATTGCATTCGAAGCTGTCGATTTTAAGTAGTGATTTAAGATGCAAGGAAGTAACTAAAGGAGCTCAGAAAAAAAATATATATATGTAAACTACTCAAAACAATTAAGGGAACAAAAGAAATATCTAAATTTTTTAGTGATTTTTGACGGGCTGTATCTAGGCGAGGATCTGAAAAAAAAATTATTTTTCCATTTGTATGAAGATTACACGATGTTTGAGATCACAATTTTTGTTCCTTTAATTTTTTCCAAAACGTTGACCAATCGGCCCGAAGGAACCATCCAATGGATCGATCTGCGGATTTACAGGGCTATTGTGCGTACATTGAGGTGTAAAAATTCCTACAAACCTTAGCCTTTCCATCAGTATTTGTAAAGATGCGGTCAATTTTCCAAAACAAGGAAAAAAGTCAATTTTTTAGACTTTCAAAATTGAAATTACGGATAAAAAAAATTATAATTTTTTATGCCTGACGGATTCTTTTAGGAAATTTATTCCAGTCACCGAAACTGCCCTTAAATTTTCTGTACGATCATTGGTTGCTGAGATATCGATGGTTCAATACAAAAGTGTCCTTTTTCGTTTAATATCGGATATCTCCACGACAAATCGACATATCAAGGATTTCAAAAAAGATAATTAAAGCTGAATTAACAGGCTATCTGGTTCATAGGGTGGTCAAATAAAAAAAAATTTCCGAGTCCGTGCACCAAAAAAAAAATTACAAAAATGTTGAAATTTTTTTCTTCCGCTATTCCTTTGGATTGCGTGAGCACCGTGGCCTTTTTGGCTGAAAGTTTCAAAAACTAGAGTTCTAGAGCTTTAAGATGTTTTTTTCAGGTCCTCGATACGATTATTTCTCGCTTAGATACAGCCCGTCAAAAGTCACTAAAAAATTTAGATATTTTTTTTGTTCCCTTAACCCTTTCAGTCCGATTTATGAAATAGGTATTATAAAAATGTTGAGTGCGGTTTGCCAGCTCGTTTGACCTAAACGACCATTTCTAAAAACAAAACAAAAATCTTCTTCTTAATAGGACTGATTTTTTAGTTGTTGCCATCAGGCAACAAATTCTCTCAAGGGAGTAAAAAAAAACGTTTTTTCAACATTTGTAATCCTTTATATAAAAATTACTTTGTGGAACTTTGACATATAAAAATAGAAAAATAAAAGCATTAATATTAAAATAAGCATTTTTCCTTTTGACATAACAAATTGTATATTCTTACATTTACTTATTTTTTTTATACCAAACTAGATATTTCAATAACAGAATGTAAAAATTATTAGTATTTAATAATACCGCAGTTCAGTAATTATTGAGAAACGATAGAACTAGAAAACAATAACAAGAAAAACAACTATAATTAGAAAATGTTGAGTCAATTTTGTTTAATATGAAACTCAATGAAACAGTTTTTGGTTGCACTAGGTTGGCACAGATGAACATTACATTTGGTACAAGTTAAACGGCTGAATCCAGTCCAATTTTCTAACTTACAACGTCCTCTCTTTGGCGTATATGTAGGCCAGTGGTCAAAACAATCATATCGGACAGCAGTTACTGGCCGTTTTTCTGATAGAGATGGTTGTTTAGGTTCTGGTAATGAATCCTCAGTATCGGTGTTATATTCCTGTGGAATGACACGAGGTCTTCCCCGTTTTCGATTTGGAGTTGTAGTCGCGGAATAAATTAAGCCCTCGGCAACTTCCGTCCGAAAGTCTAGTAGATTGAGTTGGTTCCGCCTATTCAAATCCATTTGTTTTGCATCTCGAGTATATTCTAACCAGGCATTACAAATTGATAAATCTATCATATGGTCAGACACCTTTCAGATCCATTTTTTGCTTCTTATCGATATTCAATAAAGGGAAATGAGGAAGTCTACTTTGTCGACGCCGCCCATGTGTTTGTTATATTGAAATACCAGTTCCGGTCGCTGTATATCAAATTTCTTCTTTTGTTCGGCGCTGAATCTATATACAGAGGAAACTGGCAAAGATCCATAAATTGTGAAAGCCATTTGAACTAACCCACTATACAACCACCTTAATAAATATATGGCACTAGAAGAATCGATTCTATAATCGAAAGATCCTCTTCCTGTTTTTTTCAATTCTTTTTGAGACATCATAAGATTTCCAGCACCACCAGTTCTATTATTACGTAATGTGCCTGATGAATAAATGCCAAGTGATTTGAGGCGCTGGAGTAATGGTAAACTGGTAAAATAATTGTCGAACATGAGCTTATGTCCGATATTATGTGGCACATTTTCTACAAGTCTGAAGACTATGTCAGCGCAGAATCCCATGTTTTCCAAGCCAATAGATGTTCCTTATCCCTGATACACTTCAAAATCATGAACTATACCGTTAGAACTACAAAGAACAAACACTTTTATACCCCATTTATTTGGTTTTTTTTGGCATGTATTGCTTCAGAGTAGTCTTCCCTTTAAAAGGTATCATCATTTCGTCGACACAAAGGAACTCTTCTTTTCCGATGTCGAGACACTTTTTTTGTATCTCTTGAATTATCGGGCGAACCTTCCATAGCTTATCGGTCGAATTTTCTTCACTCGTAAAATGTAAATTATATCGGATTAAATGAAAACGATTTCGCGACATTTTTTTTGCAATACCAGGTATTTCTGTAGATTTCCTCCAATACATATTTGTTCTTGGAAAATCGCAAATTCCCATTAAAAGTTCCATGCCAAACAGCTTGCATATATCAGATAACGTAATATTTAATATTTTGCCATTACTGGATAATGCGTATTTGCTTGTTTCCTCAGCTATTTTATTTAAAAGTACTTCAGGAAAATATTGTAAAAAATATTTTAGTGGAGTTTTCTTATCTGCCACTAATACATTTCTTCCCTGGAAAGGTACGTCGGGCATATCCCATTTTTTTTCCTCCACGAATAAAAACTTTTGCGATTTTTTTCGGTACTATTTGTAGGTAGATCCAGTATATTCTCTATTTCATCCGCATCATTTGTAAGTTCTTCCTGTCTAGCATATAATGGGTCATTGTTGGAAGTTGATTCGATTTCGCCATCCTCCATATTATCTCGTGTTAGATCCCTAAAAACATTTTGTATTGCAGTTTCATCATGATTTTCATCATTTTCAATATCAGAAGTATCAAAGTCGTGAAACGCCCCTAAAATCTCAACTTCAGTTCGGAGACGGCTTCTTTGGTGCCTTCCTGCTGTGACTGGGTTATAATATCAAATAAAAAAATAAATAATTAAGAATAATTGTGAAAGCAATCTAAAAGAACATAAAAATGAAAAATTGTTGTTAAAATTTTTTCAAAATTGACATATGTCAAAATTTTTTCATAACAAACAGTTACACAAGGCCGAATTGTTGCCGATCGGCAACATGCAATTTTTAAAAATTACTACGCCACGGAAAATGTGCAAAAAGTGCTTAATTTATCCACGTGTTACAGTTCCTCGTAGGATTTAAGGTTGCCTACAAATGATGTACCTTTCATCTCCATTTCAGCCTCTTATGAATGGTTGGTTGTCTTACTAATTTTTTTGTCCCTGGCACTGTTAAAATATTGAAATATTTTTGTTAATTTTTTTTAAATCTTCACAGATATAAGTATTTGTCCCTCTTTCTTATATATTTTTTTAACGCTCTCTCTGGTTCCTTTAACCCCTTTAGGGTATCTGTTACACCGACTCTACACCTGGTCCGGTTCTGCGCCAACGCCTTCAACTGTGGCCACGATTTGTTGATCTGGATACCTTCTATCTAGACGAATCTTCTCCAGTTGTTCCGCGGCCATCCAATTCGGCGTCTTCCTTGGATTCCTTGGAGATTCTTATCTAATCTAGGCTTTTTTCTTAGTATGTGGCCAATCTATTGCCACTTTCGCCTGCGAATAATGGTGTTTATCCCGTCTTGGCCTGTTAGTGCCATCCCACACTTGTCGTGCTTCCGCGCGATGAAGTCCGCACGAGTGCCCACACCTGTCGTGTCGGATTTTGTGTAGAACAGGCAATGTAGCGTATGTAGTGGTAACATTAAAGCATTTTCCGAACCCAAATAAACCTTGCTTTGAATGTATGCGCGCCGATGCGACGATAAATAGGTAAGTTCCGTGCGGATTTCCCTATACACCCCTGCACGCCCTCTCTCCCGCAAACTGCGATGAAGCAGGACAACTGTGGTACGGCACTAAGGCTGTGTAGGTCTTCGTTGGGTATGACCTTCGGCCAATAGATGTTCAGGATGAGCCGGAAACAACGGTTGACCAGGCTTGTAGCTTAGATGTTATTTGACAGGTCACTTTCCATGTTGAACAGCCGTACAACAGAACAGATATTACGTTAGTTCCGGAGTTTTGTGCGTCTGGAGATGGTCTTACTACGCCAGATCTCAGCAAGAGTATTAAATGCAACTTAAGGCCTTATTGATGCGAACCTGTACTGTAGCTTCAGTTTCACCTCCTGCTGCTTTGTTTTTCACGAGGTAATAAACAATACGTCTATGGAACTTAAACTTTTCTACGAGATCCGTGGCCAACAGACAATTCCAACCTGCGAGGCATTTTTAACTTTTTCTCGCACCTTACCGGACTGTGTTATTTTCGCTAAAAATCATCATCTGATTTAGTTTAAATCTACAATAAGATTCCGATATCGCATCAAAACAATTATGGAAAACAACTGGCTTGATGGATTTATATTTAAAAAAAATTCCAAGATATTATTAAATGGGGAGAATTGCACTTGCGCAGTTGCCTTTTCTAAATTACACTAAAATATAAAGTAATTAATTTTAGATAGGAAAGTAATGGGCCTAAACACCTTTTTCGGACGAAAAGTGCAGGATCAATAAGAATATAATAATTTGTTAAGCTTAAATGCAGCAGGCTCTAAAACGCTCTTGATAGTCCGCGACAAAGTAATTCATTGTGATTTTAAAGAGACATCCAACTTAAATTAATAATACGTTTTTAAGAACTATCTTTAATTGATTTATTTTATGTCGAAAATAAGTAAAACTTGTTTAAAAAGATTTGTTTACGCTGAAACTATCGCCTATTTTATGAGTGTTTGTAGGTAAGGATAACCCGTAGGCGAAGCATAGTATACTTAAAAACGCAGATTTCCAATCATAAATGAATGACACTGCACATCGCGTTTTCATTGTACTCGCACATATTTTCGCCCTCAAGCCGTCTATTTATGAAATTCTCCTAAAAATACCTTAAATCGAATAAAATCGCTTTAGCGTATTCTTCTCAGTGATCTACAACAAATCAACCAAGGAGGTGCAAAGTGATATATATTTACAGAAAACTTATTTATACCGGAGTTTATTTATATTATGCAATAAAGAGAGTTTCGTAAAGAGTTAGACTTGTGGCACTTAACTGTAGTCGAATCCCTCAATTCAAGGAGTTAATTTCCACAAATGTTACGCAAATTGGATAAGAAACGGAGCTCTAGTATTAGAATTAAATATTAAGAAGTGAAATGTGATTTATTGTGTTTTATCGTGTGTTACGGTGAAATTTTTGAAAATAGAAAGGTGTGTTTATTTTTGAATCAAATTTTAAATAGAATAATCTCAAACGGTTGCAGTCGCTTCACATATACGTTGTTTTGTTTGAGTTTGGTGCTCTTAAATCTGAAAATAAATCCAATTCTTAGTGTGATGTGCTGCTTTCTAGTGAGAGCTTTCTGAGAAAGCGTTGTGTGATCTTGCAAGGATCAGCTTTAGTTCATTTAGTCTACAGGCAGACAGATGGCGGAAGCTATGGATATGTAAGTTTGCTATTTATACGTAATTGTACGAGCTCATATGTTTGAAAGAGATTTGTGCAATTTTAAGATTTTTTAATAATAAAGGCTAGTTGCATGTTGTTTTACAATGAATAGATTTCTGGAACTAAAATTTGAAGTAGTTACTATTTATAGTTAGGGCTTTTCTTGCAAAATTAATAATTATACAAATATAATAAAAGTCGCTTCTCTAAGTACACATCCTTACGTAGATATTCAATAGCATCGTGAAAAGTCCAACATATAAAATCATACATGGACTGGAGCGGCTGTAGTTAAATCGGAAGTTCCTATATTCTTGTTTTAGGCCTTAGACAAATGTTTAAGGGGACTTTTCTTTTCAAAAAGTTCAAAATATTCGATTTTTTATTTTAATATAAAAGTGTTCCTTAACATCACAGAAATACTGTCCTAAAACCGTTTCAAAAAATTCGTAAAGGAAAAAAAGTTATACCTATATTTGTCCCTTGTACCTACATATACGCGTTTTATATACAAAAATTAAGTTACAAAAAGTTTAAACGCGTTTTTCTCAAAATCAAGTTTTTTGAATTGGACCACACTTTTCTTAATTTAATTGTAATAATCCAAGAGATTTTAATAATCCAAAAACCATTCGATTCATTATAAAAAATACTAGTAACTAAACCTTTAAAAATATTACGTTACACACCCCTTAATTTACCTCGGCGGTAATGGAGCCTCTGTTAATGATATAGCTGCATGTACCTGGGATTTAGCCCGACACGTCAAAATGTTTCAAATAGAGGATGAAAGTTTTTCAGATCATTTCCCATTATGTTTGTCTCTTGTCGATAGGGTTATTTCAATCGGGGAGACTGAACAAAAAAAAACTCATATGGCGTGATCAATATAAAAGCGTTTATGAAACTAAGGTTGCACAACTATGTAATGAAATGAATTATGAAAGCTATGATTTTGACTCTCTGATCAGCATTATCAAACAATCTGTTAGACCTGTGAGTAGAACTAGGATAGTATATAAGCAAAAATGGTTTGATGGAGAATGCGTGCGTGCTCGTAATATTTCTTTCAAATGGCTCAAAATTTTTCGTGTAGAAACCTCTGATATAGCTAGGAATAATTATTTATTTTTTAACAGGAAATATAAACACCTTTGTCAAAGAAAGAAAAATTTGTATTATGTTTCGCTTGTTGCTAAATTTGCTAATATACGTGACTCCAAAAGTTGGTGGAGTGTAGCTAAAGAATTGCGTGGAAACAGATTCACAATTAGTGCTGCGGTGGATATTGAGTCTCTTAAGATCCACTTTGAGTCATTGCTAAATCCCCCTTTAACGTACTCACTGGTGCATTATGCTGCGCCGGATTTGCGTGATCCGATTCTTGATAGTCCAGTAGAGTTGAGTTAACTTATGGGTGTACTAAATGGTTTAAACGACAATAAGGCTCTGGGTCTGGACAGAGTACCTTACGAATTTTTCAAAAACGCGCCTGTGATATTCCTTAACAGACTTTTAAGTTCCTACAATCATATATTGAACAATGAAGAGTTACCAGAAAGTTTTTCTAGATCTGTAATATTTCCGATACATAAGAAAGGTAGTGTTGACCAGGCCGAAAACTATCGCGGTCTCTTTTTTATGGATACAATAGCAAAAATTTTTGCAGCTATTCTGTATAATAGACTGACGATGTGGGAAAAAGAACACAAACTACTTGGTGAGACTCAGGCAGGTTTTCGTTCTGGGTATTCTACCGTTGATAATATCTTCAATCTTATCAGCATAGTCAAATTGAGTCACTCCTTCAACAAAAAGAAAGTGTATGCCTTTTTTGTTGATTTTAAGGCTGCCTTTGATAAGTTAGTGCGAGGGTTGCTGTTCTGCAAGCTATATAATTATGGAATATCCAGTAAAGTAGTACGAATATTAGAAAGTATGTACATAAACACGAAGGCTCAAGTGTGGGATGGGATAACTTTGTCGGACAGCTTTAATGTCACCTCTGGGGTAAAACAGGGTTCTGTTTTAAGTCCATTACTATTTTCACTGTACCTTAATGATCTTGAAGATTGCTTGGAGACTGGTCTATTAATTCAAGACATTGTGGTTAAGGTCCTTTTGTATGCGGATGACATAGTCCTCCTTTCTGATGAACCCGTTAAGTTGCAAAGGATGATTAACGATTTTGAAAAATATTGTCACTTATGGAACCTTGAGGTAAATCTTTCGAAGTCAAAAATAATGATATTTCAGAGAGGAGGTGGTGTTAGGAAGCAAACTGAATGCTGGTCATTTGCGGGAAGTCCTATTAAGGTTGTTAAAAAATATACCTACCTAGGTATACAGCTAACGCCAAAGCTTTCCACGACTGAGCATTTAAAGCAGCGCCTGCAAACAGCCAAAACTTGTCTCAATTGTACATGGCAGAGCTTTATTAACAATAGATGCATTGTATGGATTGCAGGTATGGGGTTTCACGCAATATGAGCTTGTGGAAAAGTTACAACGTTTCTTTGTTAAAAGATTATTTTATCTACCACAGCACACTCCGAATTATGCCATAGCGTTAGAAACAGGTCTTTCGGAATTGTATATCTATACACTGAAGAGCCACACATATATGCTAAGAGTACTTTTTGGATATAAATCTGACAGATTACCCTACAAACTTGGCTGGCTGGTGGTGGAAAAGGAGATATATTGGTATGAATCGTTGATAGAACTGACAGATAAACATGGCGTTGAACTTGATATGAGGCGAGATACGTTATGGGATGTAGAAAGAAAATTGGCGAGTTTGGTTTCTGCAGAAAATGAGTGGCACACATCTCAGGCTCAAGATCGAGCAAGATTAACTGTAAGACATGGGCTATATGATAAATTAAATTACGATACAATACCGAGTTATTTTAGGAACGAGTTCTCTATAAAAAAAATCAGTGTGATAATGAAATATAGGTGTGGAGTGATCAATTTGAATGCCAGCCCATGGAGGAGGGAAGGTAGTGCTTTGTGCTCATTATGCAACCTATCACAAGAGGAAGATTTATTGCACTTCCTTGCGGTTTGTCCTATATTGTCTGAGTTTAGACAGCAAGCGTCTGGTAAGAAAATATTTACAGAATCTGAAGTCATTGAAATGTTGAACGGCGCTGGAAACTATAATGACCTCTTTGTTTTTGCCGAAATGGCCTGGAAATATAGGAAATTCCTTGTCGCTGAATTTAACTCATAGATATATTTTAACTTTTATGAAGAATTTGATATTTTTGCAGTTTTTCTTTTCTTTTGCCACTGCTATTATTTGATAATCTGTTAACTTTTATTTTGAACTTTTATTGTTTGTATATTTCTGAATTTTTCTCTCCTATCTTTTTTATATGATTATTCTAGATATAGTGAATTTACGATAGATTTAAGTTACCAACCCCGACAGACAGCATTTTAGCCATTGTCGTAGTTTATAGTTATATAGGCAGATACTGGTCGTTATTTGTAATTTAGTATAATGTAATAAACCGAAATTTTTGTGCGTTCGTTTAGAATATGTTTGGATGAGTGCTCCCGGAGGACTAGAAAAGTGGCGAACGGCTCTACGGAGAGGGCATTTGCTTGGGAGCAGAGGTTCCCGAAGTAGGAACTTCGCCCGGTGCTGCATCTACCCTATGGGAACACTCAGACAATCATGTTCTTGTTTAAGTTTCTTCACGGTTTCGGATATTTTTGTTTAGTGCTAGGATTAGTTTTGGAATTTTTTCAAAATTTTTGAGAACTTTTCTTAGAGCTGGCACTCGCTTGGAGGCCTTTTAAAATTTCTTGTATTTTCTTTTTTACAGGTTTTTTACTATTTTTTTTCCCTTCAAGTTTTAGGGTCGTTTTTACGAAACATTTTTAGAGTAACCTAGCATGTCATTTCATATGTTCTTTTTGATCGTTAACTATTGTGTCTTTTGTTGAATATTGTACATTTTTTAGGGTAGCTAGAGTTTTGTAGGATTTTTTGTTTATAACGATTGTGCCGAATAAAGTGCCATTATATACATATAAAAAAAATTATTATTATCACACCCCTATTTTTTATAGGCAGTGGATATTTACCACTCTCAAATTGACGTTTAATTTGCATGTAACACGGAAAGCACGTCAAACATTGAATACACTTTCTGGGAGGAAGAGGTGTATTAATCATTCTTTTAGTTGCTGTTATGAAAAATAAAACGTTTTTTAGGTTTAGTTACTAGTATTTAGTCTTATGAATAAAATACTGTTGGAAGAGGCCCTCTGCAGTGGTCAAAATGTACTAAAACTGCATTAAAAATAAATAATTTTCTTATATTCTTAATATGCTTTATAAAAATGCCTTTTCACAAAAAAATTAAAGTGTATTTTTTTTCAATTATGAAAGAAAAGTCCCCTTAAATATATAAAAATGGCGATAGTAAAGGAGGAACTATTATTTTGGGCTTGGTAAGGCTGCGGTTCATATGAACGAGAAAATAAGTAAACAAATTAGTAAAAAACTGATCAAGAGCGAGTAGGACTCACGCACTGAGGGTTCCATACAATGAAACACCCGAAAAGGTATTATAAATACATAGTAAAAACGTTTATTCATGATCAAAAATCACTTCTATCAACTTGCTGATCGATAATGTTGAATTTCATTTCTTTAAAATAGCCATCTTCTTGTGAGTAACATTTTTGCGGCCGACAATAATTCATAACTTTTTATCTCTTTTATAATAAACGATTTTTAGTATTTTTTGCTTAAGTACAGGGTATGAGTAATATTGTACACAATTTACAACTTTTTGCGTAAATAGCAATATTTTTATTAAAAAGCACAAATATTGTATTAAGGGAGGTTACCGTTCATAGACATAAAAACTGCGTCAACTTTGGGATTTTTCTTCGGGTATATAATGAATATTTATTGAAACGGCAGTTAATATAATTTATTTCCCCATAAATAAAGAATACTTTCAAATTTTTTCGTAAAAAAAAATCCACAATGGCGGCTGAAGCCAAGCACCGCGTGCATTTGTCTGCGCGGGGCTTTCCATCCCCTTGTCAGTTAATCCGAAACAAAAACGGGTAAAAATTTTTTAATCTACATGGAATTTGGGGGAGGGGGCGGCTTATCGTTTTTAAGCTTTCTGAGAACCTCCGGATATGAAACTGGTGGCCGTTTGAAAAAAGACGTAATATTTTCACTGCATTTTTCTCAAAGCAGCAGTTTTAAGTTATAAAAAATCGTTTTTAATGTTAATTACATCTAGTCAGCTATCCCAGCACCATAGAGGCAGCCTTCGGCTTTCCCAAAGTATTCGTTTTGTTGGATCTGCAAGTTGATCAGGCTCGCAAGGCGCAAGAGCGCCTCAGCTACCTGATTTCGAGCCGGCGCGCGGTTCCGCTCAAGACTATATCAGATTTCACAAAATCCTTTTAATTACATACATATTTTACATAATTCAAATTATGTAAAAAACAAATCGATATTTTTAACGTCATGAACGGTAACCTCCCCTTAATTAAAAAAATCTTTTGCGCGATATTGGGGCATTATGAAGCGACTGAACCTGATTGAGACTAACAAACCTCTTTGATCGTTTATCAATAATGAGCTTTTTTCTTTATTTTCTGTCATTTTTAATATCTCGTATCTGTCTAGAATTTTATCACCATTTATGCTATGTAATAATTTTAATTTGTCAATTGACGTTGTATGCCCGTTGTTTGTGAAATGTTTGCATAAACCCAATACTGCTCTATTGCTTTTAGCCGTTGTTTTTATATTTATGTATGTTATGTATTATTAGTAGGTTAGGTTAAAGTGGCTGCCTAAGAAGGCACACTAAGGCCTAAGAGGCCCTTTGTACTACCACATTGAGGCTTGAAATAAACAACCCCATAAAATTACCTTAGGAATAGGAGGGTTAACATTCTGTCCCCTGTGCACCGAACCAGTTTCTTGCATCTAGTGGACTGGGTTGTGAAGGATGTTCATCCTTAGTTCGTCATCGGGAACCATTTTGAACTCCCGATAAATAGAGTCAGGTTTTTGACATCTGTGGAGCCCAGCTCGGTTAGCTCTTTGAAGTAGGGGGAGCCCAAAAACCGGTTCCTACGGTTGGCTAGGGCCGGGCAGCTACCGAGGAGGTGAAGTATGGTTTCCTCTTCCTCCTCGTCGTGGCAACTCCTACAGAAGTCGTTTGAGGGCACGCCCAGCCTATCAGCGTGTCTACCTATGAGGCAGTGACCCGTGATTACGGCTAATGTAGTGCTAATTTTTTTGCGTCCGAGTAGGATGAGCCCTCTTGACCGCTTAAGGTCAAGCTTTGGCCATATCTGTCGGGTAATCAGGCAGGTGTGTTCTTCATGCCAGTTATTATTAGCAATCTTGAGAGCCTCCTGTGACAGCTCCATTTTGCATGTAGCTAGCGGTTTACCCGGCTGGTGGTTAATGTCCGAATCAGGACGTGTGGTACCGATTCTCGCTAGTTCGTCGGCTCTGCAATTGCCCGGAATATCACTATGTCCAGGCACCCAGATGAGCCGTACTTTCAGATGCTCAGCTATGTCATTTAGTGTTGGGCGACATATTATAACCGTTTTAGAGGTTGTGTAAACTCCCGAAAGGGATTTAATATCTGCCTGACTATCTGTGAAAATACATACATACTGTAGGTAGCGCTAGTTGATTCAGGCGGTCCACAGCTACTTTTGTAGCCATGATTTCTGCTTGAAACACGCTGCAGTAGTCAGGTAAGCGAAATGAGACATCGAGGTCCAAGGGTTCCGAGAATATTCCTCCACCCACTTTGCCATCCAATTTGGAGCCGTCAGTGTAGAGATGCACTAAGTTCTCCCATTGGGGAGGAACTTTCTCCCACTCCGATCTAGTGGGAAAGTAGGAATCGAATTTTGCTCCAAAGAAAGGCTTGGGCGAGGTGTAGTCGATATTGCTGGCAGTTCTATTGTGCAATATTTTGGAGTGACCGAAATCAGTTCGCTTCCAGGTCTGGATTGAGTTAAGCCTAATGGCGGCGGACGATGCGGTTTGCTTACCACAGAGATCCAACGGTAGAAGGTGGAGAAAAGTGTTCAGGGCTTTGGAAGGTGTGGTTCTCAGGGCACCTGTTATCAGCAGTGCTGCCATCCTCTGAACTTTGTCCATTGCTTTGAGATGGGTTGCTATGTTTAGTGCCGGCCACCAGACAATCACCCCATACATGAGTATAGGCCGTCTGACACTTGTATAGAGCCAATTCACAATGCGTGGTTCCATACCCCATCTTTTCCCTATAGCCTTCTTACATGAGTACAGCGCTACTGCAGCTTTCCGTACTCTTTCTTGGATGTTAGGCTTCCAGGTTAGTTTTCTATCTAGGACTAAACCTAGATACTTAACCTGGTTACACAGTTCCAGCCTAACCCCGTCTAGTGTAGGGCAATTAATAGGAGGTGTTTTATGCCTCCGAGAGAAGAGTATTAACTCTGTTTTGTTAGGGTTTATACCTGGACCACACCCATCACTCCATGATGAAGTCTTGGAGAGGGCGTGTTGTAAAACCTCAGCCAGTGTATTGGGGGGCTTTCCTGAACATAACAGGGCAATATCATCGGCGTAGGCTATAACCTTGTGACCGGATAACTCCAGGTCTATGAGTAACTCATTCAGAGTTAAGTTCCATAAGAGTGGTGAAAGGATTCCTCCCTGAGGGGTGCCTCTATTTACCACTCTTTGGATATTGGATCCTCCTAAGCTGGAGATAATGACCCTGCTTTTTAGCATGAGGTCAATAAGTTTGATGAGAGGGTCGACGATTTCAAGCCTCCTCAAGGATGCCATTATCGCCTCTGATCTAATATTGTTAAAAGCACCCTCAATATCAAGGAAGGCTACAAGTGAATATTCCTTCTGTAGTAGCGAATGCTCTATGATTGTGGTAAGTTCGTGTAGGGCTGTCTTTACGGACTTTCCTTTAGTATAAGCATGTTGCGAGATTAGACAACTTGGAATGATTGATTGTCTCTTTAATGTAGATATCTAGGAGTCTCTCCAAGGTTTTGAGCAGGAAGGAGGAGAGACTAATGGGCTTAAAATCATTGGGCTTATAATGTAAGGCTTTTCCTACCTTGGGATAAAGACCACCTTCACCTTCGTCCATGAGGATGGAATATAGGTGAGGTTAAGGCAAGCCTCGTAGATGACCATTAGCCACGGAATAAGTATCTCAGAGGCTAGTTGCAGTTCATCTGGGATGATGTTATCCAATCACGGTGATTTATAGGGCTTGAAACTTCGTATCGCCCATTTCAGTATTATTAGTAAAATAAGCCGGTTTAATATTGTGGTTATTTAGGATTGGGCGCATTTTTTTCTCAAATTCCTTTGATATATGGAATTTTTGTCCAAAAACTTAATTTTGTCTTCATTTACATGGGGATATACTAATCTAAACGCCTATTTTTAATTTTTTTTATTTTAATAACACTACTCTACAATATTTTGCCCCTGGACAATAAATAGTTGTTTCCGAAGTAATTTTTCCCGGTGAAATCAAATCCGGGCTCAGAATTGCTCTACCACGTCAGGTTTTTCAGATATTCTAACCTAAAAGTGCAAAAACACTGTTTTTTGATATATTTGAGGTTATTAGCACCGCCATGTTTTTTTTCCAAAAGCCGTGTGTGGGATCTTATAGTACAAGTTTTCCTCTTTCAAGTGCCGTTGAGTTTGCTCTAATATCTTTTTTTTTGCTGAGATATCACATTTTGAAATTTTATTATTTCATTCATTTCATTTTGTTGTATTGAAAAGTGACCATAAAGCTTTCGTATATCGAGAAATTTATGAACATGAAAATTTAAAAATGCGATATCTCCGCAAAAAAAAAGAAGATATTTCAGTAAACTCAACGGCATTTCAAAGAGGAAGACTTGTACTATGAGATCCCACACATAGTTTTTTGAATAAAGAAAACATCGCGGTGCTACATTACCCAAAATATGTCAAAAGACTTTTTTGTTTTTTGCACTTTTAGGTTAGAATATCTCAAAAATCTGACGTGATAGAGCAATTCTGAACTCGGATTCGGTTTCAGCGGGTAATATTACCTCGGAAACAACTATTCATTGTCCAGAGGCACAAAATTTTCAAAATTTTGTAAACTAGTGTAACTTATAATATATATTTGGAGTACCAATTCAATATAGCTATTTGAATAATTGTCCGCCGGAATTGCTGTACTCTGTTACTCTCTCTCAGTCAGGTTCAGTCGGATAATAACGCGAAGAGCGACGCGTTAAAAATTTATATTTTTTTTAGAAAATTAATAAAATATTTGTAGAACAAAAAAGAAGCAAAATATGTCTGAAATACTGATTTTGATGGACCTCCAAAGTGTTAATTGAAGTCGAAAATCATTTAAAAATATATGTTTGTGTTTTGCTAGCAAAGCTCTTTCTAATGAAACACGACAAGCACAGATAAAATGTCCTTATTTGAAGTATGTCGTAAATTAAGGTTTTAATTTTAAATAGAATTTTCGTCTTTGGGCCAAAAATGTACACATTATGAATGCAAGCCGATATCTCAGTTCGTTTACAAGTTAGAAGCCTTTGACAGACGAACGGACGGACAGACAATGATGCCACTTTAAATGGGCTCCCTTGGAGACCCTTCGGCCTCGGAACCCTAAAAAATCCAAAAAGGCCAAAAATCGATAAGTTCAAGTGTCACCCTCACCCTCGAGTTTAAGAAATTACAAAAAATTTTTAAATTTTGAAATAAGCAATTCCTGGTTAATTTGGGAATGAGACAAATTGGTTTTGAAAAATAAAATATAAACCCTTGATTTTTGGTACGAAATTAAACGTTTCACATGGTGAGTTCTATCTTGTTGAATTATCTATAGTCTGCATTTGTACAATGTATTGATACTCGTTTTTCGCGAATAACACTAACCTGTGAATCAGAGTTGTAAAATACTGCATTCCACGTCATTAGCTGATTTCAAATGAAGTAATACTTAAATAAAGTACTTCACTTAAAAGGATCTAACTTCAATTTTTCGGTACGGCAGTACTTCAGCATTCCAATTTTGGAATATGTTGAAAAAAAATTCATTTGAAGTATCTGAAGTACGTTGAAGTATTTTAAAGTACAGTGAAGTATGTGAAGTATATTGCAGTATGTGAAGTACATTGAAGAATTTCGTATAGCTTTCAGGTTGTATTTTAGATTTAATTTCAAGAGATATGGGATAAAAAACTAAAATTCTTATTGTGTTTTCTTTCATGTAAGATTATTTTTGAGAATATGTTTGGCTCATTAAAATGAATTTAATTTGAGTGCATTTTTATATTATGGGAGAACGGAGTATCGTAGTAACTTCAAACTTAGTGGGAATACTCTTGGTTTCAAATTTGAATTAAGTTCTTTCTGATATATAATTAAGCTCTTTGTGATATGAGTATTAGTAATTAAGATTAACCTTCCGCCTCATCCGCTTCACACATTTTCCCACTCACAATAGCGAGAAATGCATTTTTATGACGAACGAAAAGGTACAGAAAATCAATTTTTGGTTTACATCTCTTGCCCTTCCCCACCCCGCCAGACATATTTTACCCCTCTCTCATCGCGCACGCGTACTTCCTAATAAATGGGGAAATATTTAACGAAAAATTTTAGAAAATGTGTGATCATACTTATGAAACTGGGCTCAAAATGTAAAATCTCTGAAAAGATCAACATCAAAGCATGTCTTTTTTATTGTAAAGAACTAATATATAGATACAAAATCTCTTTAATAACAAACCCTAGTCTCTTACAATGTCCATGTTTTTTTTATTACAATCTGTTGAATATTCTATGACACATTTTTGAGTTATATGATATAATAAAAAAAACTTGTCAAGTGCGAATCGGACTCGCGCACTAAGGGTTCCGTACTATGGAAAACATTAATAAGTTTTCCTCCAAATTTGACAAACCGCGTTGATGAACACGGTCGTAGTCTCTTTGACATTTTAATTCTTAGCTTAGATTTTATTAATAATATGACGAACCCTGAGGATGAAATCATCCTTCTTGGTGACTTTAATTTACCCAATGTTCAATGGGTATTGAACACTGATGACGATGACTACCTTCCCTTAAATTGTCTTACTGCTAGAGACTCCCTTTTTCTTGACGCCATCTCCTCCTTTGGTTTACACCAAATGAGTGATGTAAAGAACTCTATGGCAGGATATCTTTATCTATCTTATCTTTACTTCTGACTCGAGTAATACTATAGTCGAATCGGCTTCTCGTAGCTTATCCGCTATCGACAGTTTGCATCAGACCATTTTCATCTCGTTTTGCTACGATGGCTCTTATACTGCCGACCCCAACGTGAATCAGTACGTTCTTGATTTTAAAAGGGCGGATTTCTCTGTTCTCTCAAACAGGATCCTCTCGGTCGATTTCGTATCTCTTTTCGATGATAGCGATATCGATGAGTGCGTTTCCGTGTTTTATTATAAGATTTATGATCTGTTTAATTCTTGTGTACCACTCAAACGGTCGAGACCATCCTGTCATTCTCCCCCGTGGTATACTAGTGAGCTGCGGAGCCTTAAGAATACAAAAAATGGACTATGGAAAACTTACTTACGTTGTAGAAACACCTTATTGTGATTTTGTTGATTGCTACTTCAGATTTTTGGCATTATCTTCATCATTATACAGAGAATACCTTGATAATGTTCGCGATAACTTGCATAATGATCCTCGTACTTTTTTCAAATTTGTTAATATGAAGAAGAATTTGATAATTACCCATCTACAATGTGGTATAATGGAACCTCTAAATGCAGTGCTGCCGACATAGCCGATAACTTTGCATTATTTTTTGAAGGCGCCTTTTCATCTGAAGACTTTGTGCCTTCCCTGGATGAGTTTGGTCATATCCAGGACTGTCCCGCTGCCTCCATTGCCTTGCCCATTATATCTCGTGATATTATCATGGATGCTATCAATGAGCTTAAACTTGACTTTTCTTTTGGTCCTGATGGTGTTCCACCTGCGTTCTTGAAATCCTGCTCTGACGCCTTACTCACTCCGCTGATGCTCATCTTCAACAAATCTATTCAAGCCGGCAGATTTCCTACATTATGGAAGAGCTCCTTTATAATTCCCGTTTACAAAAAGGGTCATAAAAACTTAATAACTAATTATAGGCCAATAGCGAAGCTTTCCTGTATACCCAAATTGTTCGAATCTGTTATATATTCGCAGCTAAGGGGTTAATCTCATCTAATCAGCATGGCTTTCTGCCTGGTAGATCGACGACAACTAACCTGTTTGAATTTACATCCCACATAATCTCTGCCTTCCAGCGAGGTCTCCAGACCGACTGCGTCTACACCGACTTTAGCAAGGCGTTTGATAAGCTCCCTCACTCTGTGATTATGCTTAAATTGGAAAAGCTGGGTTTTCCGCCGTTAATGATCGACTGGATCTGCTCTTATTTCAAAGATAGGTCATACCGAGTATCTCTCCGTAACACTTTATCTAGATTTATTAGAGCTTCATCTGGTGTACCGCAGGGCAGCCATCTGGGGCCGTTGCTGTTCATTCTGGCCATTGATGACATTGTTCCTCTGGTTAGGCACTCCAAAGTCTTAATCTATGCAGATGATCTGAAGATCTTCTCATGTGTTAGAAACAGTTATGATTCTTCTTGCATTCAGGATGATTTGAATACCTTCAAGGTTTGATGTGCGTCAAATGGCCTGCAGCTTAACCTGGATAAATGTGAAGTTATGTCATTCTGTAGGAACCCCAATCAACTCGTCTTTGATTATACCTTTGCTGAAGCTACTATCCGTCGTGTTGAGTCAGTTACTGACCTTGGTGTGAAGTTAGACAAAAAACTCGATTTCACTCTGCACATAAACTATATCGTGTCTCGGAGTAATTCAGTTTTGGGTTTTGTTAAACGGTGGTCAAGGGAGTTTTCTGATCGACTGACCCTTATTCACTTATTATTCTCCTTGGTTAGACCGGTTCTCGAGTATGCATCTCAGGTTTGGTCACCTTGCTATGCTGTTCATTCCAGACGCATTGAGTCGGTGCAGCGGAACTTTGTTAGGTTCGCACTAAGAGACCTTCCATGGAATGATTCACTTAGGCTTCCTCCTTATGTGGATCGCCTCCGATTGCTTAATATGCACTCGTTGGAGGAACGACGTAGAGTTGCTGACCTGGTATTTATTCACCAGCTTTTGAACTCGAATATAGATTCTCGCTCTCTTGCAAGTTTGGTAACTTATAGGCAACAACCATAGGTCACAGCCGGTGGGGTTTGAACATGTTTTCTCCCCGTGAATGGAGAACACGAATAAAATAAAAGAAAAAAATGCTTACCCCGAAATCCCCAAAAACTGGCAAAAGTCGCTCTAAGGTTCGCACTAAGGGACCTCCCGTGGAATGATCCATTAAGGCTTCCTCCTTATGAGGATCGCCTCCGATTGCTTAATATGCACTCGTTGGAGGAACGACGTAGAGTTGCTGACCTGGTATTTATTCACCACTTTTGAACTCGAATATAGATTCTCGCTCTCTTGCAAGTTTGGTAATTTATAGGCATGCTCCGTATAGGTTAAGGAGATTGCCTTTACTACATGTTGCTCATTCTCGGTCTAACTATGGTATGCATGAGCCTATAAATCGCATATGTAGAGCCGTGAATATGTGTCCTGTTTTTGACCTGACTCTTAGTAAGGATTTGCTGAAACGATCTCTGTTGTCTGTGCACCCCTGATTGTTTGTGTGGGCGTGTTTTGGATTTTTGTTTTTTTTTGTTTGTTTGTTGTTTACTAATATTTTATTGCATGGGTTGTGGGAGCCTCATTCATCTCAATATACGTTATATTCTGGTGAATAGGTCAATTGATTCTAGGCTTCTGCCTATGAAGTGCGCCTTTTGAGTTAGAAGGATTAATTCTATAAAAAAAAAGTATACAGTAAGAAGTTTTAATCATTATCAGTAATCTCTTTTCTCGATTTAGTATGAGTAACAAAATACTAAAAAAAACTATGATTTTGAGGGACCACATAGGCTTCATTTTAAGTCGAATTTTTTTTTTAAATATATTGATGCTTTGCTAGTAAGCAGAAGTAAAATAGGTTAAAAGAATTTTCAGAGATTAATCTTACATAAAAGAAAACACAATAAGAACTGTAAAAATATTTTAGAATTTTAAATAAATAGGTATCTTCAAATGAAATTTTAGATGTTTCCCTTATTCCTTAAAATTATTTCTACCATTATAAGATATTCTATATTACAAATTAGAAAATGTCCAGTTTAAGATACTTTTAATTACAGATAGCAATAAATGGTAAAGATATTTGACAGTTTTGCAAATTCGAATTCTACATAAAAAATCTATGAAGATTGAGCTTAAATATTGCAACTATAATAATATTTCCTATTGCTTCTAATATTTCCTATTGCTTCTTATATTGTGAAATAACTATATTATTAATGCCAAGCTCCAAATAAAATAAAAAGATTTAAAAAAATTTATTTTTAATAATAGTTACAATTTAGTTTACGAAACGTAACTTCAAGTGCGACGAAAGGATTGTAACTAAAATAAATAATTGAATTTTTTTCATCTGCATTGACTCTATTAATTTTGTTATTTTCGGTTTTACGTCGTGACATTCTTTTAAAATCGCTTTAAATATGATCAAACTGTTTGAATGGTTTTTAGTTCTTATCCAGCGGTCGACAATATCTCACAGATTTTAGATTAGATTAATGTCCCTGTGCTTGGACAGGCCGCTCCATCATCTAAACCGAATGATTCGAACCGCTCTTCTACGAGCTTAAATTTGTGTTTACGATACATGATACCATCAATATGAACTTTTGATCCTAAAATTCGAATTGTTCGGATGCCATCTGATCACAATTTAGACTTCTCTCGCTTTGAAACGTGTTGTGGCCTCAAATTTAACATACGCACTACTATGCGAAGTTGTTATACTTATTTATGTCTCAGTTAAATCCAAAAAAATATGTATAAAGTAATGCTTAATTTTTATTATGATTTTTAATTATTTTATTGAATTCCTTAAACGGAACATAATACCAGACTCGCTGCAGTTTCAAGTCAAATTTAAAGGAAATTGGTCCGATACAAATATCAGTGATTCCTAATACTAGTATGATTGTTACTTAGTATATTATTAAAATAAATTTGTTTTTAGATAAGAAAAACTTGTGTCTTGCAGAAGCCACTTATTTTAGAATCTCGAACATAATTACCTACAATAAAAGATACCATATAAAATTACTTAAACATTTGAACCTTAGGGATCATAAAGAAAAATGATTTACCTATCTGCGTTTGTGTAGATAGGGTATCTACCATTATAGCTATGTAACCAGTTGTTTTGTTTTATTATTTCTTAAGCCGTTTAAAATGGAATTTTAGCTTTTCCTTTATAGCACTTTTTCAGAAACAGAAACAGAAAGTGCTACAAATTATTTGCAAAAGTTACAAGGGCAGATAAATGGGCGCTGCGTCGTACCCCGACCCTTGACCTACACAAAAAATGTTTTAATATTTTACTAATAGGGGAATATCCTCCAGCTATTATCCAAGTCGACGCGAGTCATTCTTATCAATCAATTACAAATATGTATATGTGGTTTATTTTTACAATAAATAAGCGCATTTTTTCGACAAGTAAAATATCTTAAAGGACTTGGTTTTATTAGACAGCATCAGAAACCCTTTCATCTGTCTACAAAAAGAGCACCTGTGGTTGGACTAAATTAATGATTAATCCAGGTGAATGCTAACACGTAAAACTCCAAAGGGCATCTGTTTTCTTTAGAAAATCTATAAACTGTAACGCTAAGCTTAAGAAAATCAGATTCTGACACCCCTCAAAATCTTTCAATTAACCCTTTTGTTGTCCTTCAACTCATACAGAATTAATTTACCCTTTTTGATCAAGTTCTCATGCATATTATAAGCAAAGTGAAATTAAATGATCGGATTAAAAGGATTCACTTTATCTGACAATTTAATTGAATTTGCTAAGAATGAATTCTCTGCTATAAATGTGATGAAGAGCATTAAATTAAAAGAAATTTTAAATTTAAGTTTGCACACAAAATCTTTTAGTAAAATTGCTAATATCGTAATATCACGTTTTTTCTGGTAGGCTTGTGTGACACTAATTTGGCAAAACTCTTATACTTCAGAACGCATTTAGTATAATGTGATTTCCACAAAGCGGTGTATTCCTTTATCGACACTTTTCTGCAGTTTTCTTCAGGTAAATTAAACTTTAGTATGGTTTATACCTTCGATTTTAATTCAAAAGTAAATCGAACTAATTATGGAAATTGCGATAGCCCATTTTCATGTAACATAGTATTTTATGATACTACTTCTACTTTTACCTGTCAGCCTTGCTAAGTACGGCTCGGAAGAAGTACATTACCCAATTCGATGACAAAGACTGCAAGTGATACCATTATTAAGAAAGAGCAAAAAAAGACCGTGGGTCACCTTCGGGATTTTAACCTGTCACTCTCATGACAGAACACACTGACGTAAGTGGGATCTATTTTGGCGACCTATGACTTTTGTATTAACATATTGTCAATCCTTCTCGTTATGAATGAATAAACTTCACGTAACACCAGTGCTGCTCTCAGACTTTCGAAGCTAACTTTGTCGAAGGTCGTTTCAATGTCTATTACAACGACGTTTCCGATTTCTCCATTATGTAACTCCTCTTCTGCCACCTACACCAACTGGTGGCGGGAGGAGGGGAAGTTTACCTAGACCTGTCAGGGCGATTATCGTGCTGGTTCCTACTGAGTAGATACAAATTGAGCGTTGCACCTTTAATGTGATGAACAATAATCTTCTTCATTGTTATTAATAGAAAGGTGTTAGGCTTATCGGTAAGGAGGTTTTCGCCTCAGTGTAGTCCTTTTTTCCCTCTACGAAACTGGATTATAACCCGTTGCTAGGTAGAAAAACGTATATGTATATACCCCTGAGTCAGGAGGATCCAGAAACTGCTATTTGGTCCCGCTGACCTGGAAGGAGCAAACGACTCGATTGATCGCTTCACCCCCTCCAGGTTCACTATGCTTTCAGTTCCTGTTCATTGCACGTGCCCCCTGGTTTCCCAGGAAGTGAGTCACCAGCAGGATCTCATTCTTCGCGCTCGGTGTCTCCAACACGTCACGAATAAGTCCAAGTTTACAGACTGATCCATCAGAAATCATTTTCCGTAATCAAGCCGAAATCCTGCCATGCCTCTCTTTTTCTACTATGTAGGATTATTAAACTTCTGAAAGCCTTCTAGTTATTCCAAGCCTCCTGAAAGAGCAATAATTCCTTCTTTGAAGATCCAGTGTTCTTGAATCAGAACTATATCTAGCTTCTTCTTCACAAATTAGTGGCACATCAGATCAGATTCTGTCTTGCCGTAATGTAGATTCAGTTCCCAGTTCCTCACTCCGGTATGTTTCCTCATTTACTGAGCTTGACTACCAGTCACTCTATCGGAAGGTTTCTCTAGCTGATCTCGGTTAATGGACTGCATTTGTACGAAAGCCGTTACAAAAATGCAGTTAAGTCTACTCCCTGCTTTCTTGACGTTCCGTTGGACACCAGGCCGTCAGAATGATTCCACCTAAGGTTTTGTTCCCATATCTCTGCATCTCAGATACTATCCACTTGGATGTGACTTTGATGCATTGATTTTGGTTTCTCAACCTCATAAGTATGATATCCTTGTCCGCAGATTCCACCGGAACAAATATCATCATTCTTCTGATTTTTTAAGGACATCCAAGTGGTCCACCCTCAAGTTAGCCTCCCCAAAGGTTTCGCATATCTATACCTTGGATTGTTGATTAACACATCACAGTATTATTAGGCCATCCGCCAAAGTAACTTGTTTGGCTGTATTTGGTTTCCTGTTTTTGCGTTTTTTAATCGTTAAAGTATACAAAAGTTAAGAAAATCGTCATATTTAAGAAGTTTTGTAAGCAATATACAACCTTTTGCAAATATTTTAAGGTTCTGAATTAAACAGACAGTACGAAATGCTAATAAAGCTTTTAAGCATTCCTCACTTTAAGTAGTGTGAGTTTGGCCATCACTGTTTTAGACTGAAGCTTAGAGCCAGTATAAGTACCTTCTTCCGCATTAATTATGGCTGACCCTTCGGAGGAAAAGTCTACTACTTTTTCTGGTGCATGTTAAGATAGCCAACTCCTTTGGGTATATCATCTACGCCATCATCGCACCTAAGAAAGTGCCAGCTTCAGTTTTGCCAATGGTAGCTTCCTTCGGCCGTCGCAAGACTTGCTTTACAAATTTTTAAGCAATGACATTTATAAAAAAAATATGTTTACTACGAAGAGTCAGAAAAGGGCCACGAGCCTTTTTTGAACTTTCGCGATTTCACTTCCTGAGAAACGGAAACGGCTAATCCGATTTCGATGGGAATTTCATGGGAAGGTTCAGCATTTTCTTAGACTTAGTTTAGGCTACGACGATAGTAGGGCTGACACGTACAAATAATCGAAACGATTAGTATAGAATCCATACTACTAATAACACTCTTGATGCCGTTAAGTAATTTGGTGATAAGACACTCCTAGGGATGAGTGTAGGAAGCGAATAGGGCTTTACGATACCCGAGATCATTCTCGCTGCCAGTGCCGGTCTCGACACGATACCGGGACCGGCAGCGAGACCAATATCATTGATAACAGTGCGATACCGAGAGCGAGATTGAGATGACGAGAGTGGACGAGATATTAACTTTTATTATTTTATTGTAATTGTGTTGTTGTTAATTGTGTGATTTATGGGGCATATAAGTATACACTGCTTTTTTCTACATTATTTCCTTCTTCAGATATTTGCGTTTTATCCCCAATAGCAAAGAAGAGCCTTTGCTACTTTGTTTTGGCGAGAGGAATAAGAAGAAAATACATATCTACATAATAATATCACTTATCCTCGCTCCCCGTTATCCCACCACAATTCCCTTTTTTTATCTTGCCAAGAGCGAGATCGGACCGAGACTTGCCTCTATTTCGCCGAGATCGCGGCGAGAGCAAGATCGTCTTCACCTTGACGAGACCAAGACCGAGATGTGCCAAAGTCTCGGTGCCGTGAAGCCCTAGAAGCGAGTGACATGTACAAATAATCGAAACCGACCAATGTTAGTGTGAGAATTCATAGTTTACGGTGTCGTTGATAAGCTTAATGATACTATTGATACCTTTAAAAGTGGGGGTGGGAAGCAAGGGACAGAAAACAATAATCGAAATCGCCCGGTGTTAATGTCGAATTTATAGTTTTTGGGATCACTGAAATGAGCAATCACACTAATTGTTGTTGGATATTATGGGGTTAAAACATATCTAGCACCCTAAGAGCGGGTTGTGGGAAGGGAGTAACATGTAAGATTAATCAGCAGCGACACTTGGTTTAAGTGGTGAGAGCCGATCAGCGAGACCAGACCTCGAATTAAATGCACCGTTTTGTCACCACAACCACACGCACGCAAAAAAGATCACAAATGCCGATGAGGCGTAAGCAATGAGCTAAAATCAACCTGCTAAGTGGACGAATTGTGCTAACTTCCCAATCTTTACTTCTGAGATTGCTTGTAGGTTTTCAAAGAAATATATGACTTGCCAAAGGTGCGACTGCAGGCATAAAGAGCCAAACTTGCCTTTTTGACTCGTTCTTCTTGGTCTTTCCTGCTTTGACAGACAGTCCACACCACCATCAGACAGTCCACACCAACCACAGATTTTCATCTTTTTTATTTTCCAATAAAAGAAACACTAAAAATGTTATATTTCCTAGGCCTCCTAGGCTTCTGAGTTTCGATTATTATTAAAATTATTTAAAATAGTATTTATTTATTTAAAAGACTATGTATTTAAGGGGGGTTTTTCATTTGAAGAGCAAAAAATTAACACTTTGGTTTTTATTTTTATTTTTTCTCGCTTCCTTTAATAGATAGGGCCCAATTTTTTTAGCATAAAAATATACGTCATGGTGCTTGGCGAGGCGGGGGGGGGGGGGCTACATTTTTGAATAGGAGGGCAGTTTATTACATAGCCGATAGATTTTTCTAAAGTTTGTTGAAAGTTTCAACTCGATAGCTCATTTGTTACCGTTGCAGAGTGTTTGCCGCTCAAAACAAGTTTTCGAGAAAAACTCATGTAAATCTGTTCTGTGAAAAAATTATAACGAAAAATTAAACTTACGTTTCTTCAGTCTGCTAATCCTGGACCATATTTTTCTAGAACGATTTCAATCTTTTAGATGCGGGTGATAGCGAGGTTTTTTTTGGCGTCATTTTAATAAAAATAATATTTTTACGATACACGCACTTTCGACGGCGGGCGTCGAAAAGTTGACTAAATACTCTCGTTTTACTCTCGTAATAAGGAATCGATTGTTTGAGTAAAAAAAATCGATTTTTGGATGAGAAATCCCCTTCAGTAAAATTGTTATGTTTAGGAACCTATACTAAGTGAACAACAATATTTAAAATATCAATATAAATATAATGCTATAGTATTAATATAAGATTGTACTTCAAAATATAGAAGTATTTAAATTGTTTATTTAGTCATTTAAATTTCCAAATGCTTGAAGATTTTTAGGCTAAATTTTGAAATTATATGAAATTTATCAAAGCTACTTAATTATATTCTACACAGAAGTGAACTAGAAAGCTTGCTTTTGACTGGTCAGAATTACTTAATTTGTTACTGTTAATTCCATTTTCTTTTATTTAAGGATATTTTTCTATAGTCAGCATTTTTCACAGGAATGTTTTGGGATTTGGAAATTTTATTTTTAGTATCTTCAGATTTTAAAGTTGCTTAAGTACCAGAGTATTTCGAATACCCGGATAATTTAATACTGTAGTATTTTATATTCTTTTGTAACTCAGTTAATTTAATATTTTAAATAATTAAGTAATTATTTAATTATTCAAATGCTTTGGTATTTTATATACTCTACTATTTAAATACTTCGATTATAGTCCACAAAAAGGCTAATGGGGCTCTAGCCTGAGGGACCGAAATCAGGATGCTGTAATGTGGCCCACCGAACTTCCACGAAAGAAACGTATATTTAATTAATACAATTTTATAAATCAGTCACATCACTTTTGCCCAAATTATTAATGTATTGTATATAAACGAAACATATACCGCATGAAGATCTAAGTGGAAAAGGATAGAATTCGCAAATATGAAAATTGAGTTTAGAATACCATGGTATAATTATTTGTATAACCTATCCGTTGAGTGTAAAACCATCATTATTCTAGCTATATGGCATATACATTTAACCGGGATCGGGAGTTTTTCATTGAATAGAAATAATATGACATTCCAGGAATTTTATCTTTTGTGCACTAAATGAGAATGAGTGAGATACACCACTCGTGTAAACTGAGCTGAGTTAGATAGCATGCAGATAATTTATAATTATAATTTATTTATAACGGAATCAAATTTTAATTGGGATAAAACGTTTGACTGCGGTGTTTACGTAGCCTAATATTTCATTACATGTATACATACATAATAGAGGTCCAGCTACTAAGTCTTCTTTTCAACTTTCCAAGGAGCAACTTTTAAAAGAGCAATTGAAGCCGTAGTTAGGTTAAAGTTTTTTAACTTTATTTTTTATTTAAATCATTTTGGGTTTTCTCTAATTTCGTTTACACTCTTATCAAAATAAAAGGCGTGTATAAAAATTGAGTTGTATTAAGAGCAATAAGTATCTCTAATTCAGCAAGATATCGGCTTCCGCCACGCCCCACCCCACCCGTCTCGTCGGCGTTGCTCTGCTCGCCATATACCCTATATCAAGCAGAGCATTCATACAAATCCAATGACACCTCATTTGTCCAAATCTGAGAAGTAGTTCAGGAGCTTCGAGGCAACAGACCGCAACCTCGCCAAACCCCGCCCGCGGCTACTGCGCTGCTCGCCATTAGCCTATGTTACGCGAAGCATTCATACAAATCCAATGACACCTCATTTGTCCAAATCTGATAAGTAGATTAGGAGCAACCCACAAACATACATACGTAGGCTGTTAAACTCATAACCCTTCTGCTGTAATCGGGTAAAAAAGCAGCCCATTACTCTTATCCTTAATTCCTTTCCTGTAAAGACAGCGCTTTAGCATCATAGGGCATCCCCCGAGCTTTGGAGTTATCATTTAAAAAAGAAGAAGCAACGAATGGGTTCAATTGAGCTATGATATTTATATTTACAGTTTCACAATTCACCGTTGAGCATAATTTAGTATTATTTGGCAGCTATCAAATTCAAATGCGCGTGACTTATTGTATTAGTGTGGTAGATGCGTATGTTAAATCCCAGCCACTTGTTTTATAACATGGATTTTACCCGGCATAAGGTTCACTATCTCGCCTAAACTGTTTGAAAACCAAATGAAAGTCAAATTTTGTTCAGAAAGGTGCTATTGAGATGCAAATTTGTGCCACGATATGAGCACCTTGACTTTGACACAGCACAGCCAGCCGCTTTCCGGTTCTGACTGTAATCGCTTATCACTTCGAGTTCAATCTTCAGCTTTTGCTCCCCGAATCTGATATGTGATAGTAGCAAGTCAAGAGGTGAAAGCAACAACTTTAAAATCACAAAGAAACTTCAGAATTTTTGTCTAGTACACGAACTGTTTTCACTTATGTCCTCATATCGTATTTGCATATACATAAATGAACTTCGATTTAGATTGTTGGCTGATTGTTAGTGGAAAAATCTTAAAAATGTCAACCCAGCCATCTCGAAAAACCATTACTACATAGGGACGTGAAATGTCGTCTCATCTCCTGAATTTCACGGCAGTTTGTTGAATCATGCTTCTAATAGCTGACATTTTTTGGCAACGAGCCATGCCTTGGTCCATCCATTGCGATTCAGACAGCTTAGTTTTTGCATAGAAGAAAAAAATAAATTTAAATTTTTACCTAAGCGCTTTTACTCACGCAACAATTGTAGAGTGCTTACGTATTATATTGAGATTAAAGTTTTCTTAAAATTCAGAAAGTTTAGAAAACTAAAGAGAGTTCAAGAATTCGGGAATATGAAAAGGCAAAAGAAAACATCTAATTTTTGGATTGACTGAAAAATGCGGAGGTGTTATAGAAAACAATTAGCACTGATTTATTAATGTTTGTGCATGCTTTTGACAAATGATCTGGTTGACAGATGCTTAAAAAATAGTAATCAAATAATACTTTTAATGAGACCGACGCTCTTTAGTTGCGGCGGTATTATAATCTGTTTTTTTACTCAATTCCTAACCAAAATGTACATAACAGATATATCCATTTCTCTATAAGTTGTTGAATCATCCCTACAAAATTCTTTATACAATTATTGGAAATCCTCTTCTATTTTTATAAAAGAGAAATTTGATACCAATTAAGACACCTTTTTCGAATAATTCTTAGACTAGTCAGAGCGCGGCACTTTCATCACAACTGTGACCTCAGTCGTATCTACAGTCGCCAACTGGCGTTGACAAGTATATTGACTCAGACTTTAGTAAATTGTCTCCAGTCGACGAAAAATTTGCCAAGTCATCTTACAATAACAAAAAACTTTGAAATCTGGGATAGATCTGACATCTGGTGCTCACATTGAACCCGGCCCGATTTTTGTACTTCTTCAGTTAAGATAAATCTCCAAATCACTGGGTGGTTCATTTCATAATTTATGACTCTGATGTTTTGGTCTATTAAGTCCACAATTTATCAACTAAAATAAGGCAGAACCAAATTTTCCGACTTAAGTGCGAATTTTCAGTTGCAAAATATGTTCTTTCCGAATCCTTTAAAGTTTTATATAGTAAACTCTATAATTATGGCTGAAATTTGATTTTAAACTCTTTTTATAAACATATGTTACCACGTGTAAGAAATGGCCACAGTTTTTAGAGATTTTAGAAAAGGAATATGAGTTAAACCAAAGCGTTAAACGATTGCTGGGCTTGTTAACTATTCTTGGATTGCAACCTAAATACGTTTAGTGGTGACCAAAACTTCAAACAATATATTAAAAATTAACTGTGTTTTTTTAATCCCACTACTATTTAATATTGTCGTAAAAGAATAATTATTTTCCTTCCTAACATAAATTCAGTTCTTGTGTATTTACTTCTGTACGTTTCAAATTCAAACAGTTGAATCTATTTCTTAGTGTTTTGTCCAGAGCTCTTTGATTTTTACAACACCGCCCTTTAGAAGATATTACACCAATTTTGAAGACGGAGTCGGATTACGCCATTTTTCCAGAGAAAGGTATAAAGAAGATTATAGAGGAGTGTAAAAAATGAAGAAAACGGTTATTCTGAAAGCGAAGTTTTACTTGTGAAAACATTTTCACATCGATTAAGTAAACTGTGTTTGTACCATGACTGCATAAATAGTGGTCATCCAGCGCATTTGGGGTTTGATTTAAAAGCCGTTGGGAACAAGTTTTAAAAGGGTAAATTCATTTTGAAGAGCGTAAATTCAAAAACGCTTAAGTACCAATATAAACAGGCAGTCACTTAGATGACTGTTTTTTCTCTAAGGTGCTGTGAAGTAAGATGATACTCCAGAAACTATTGGGAAGTATTGGGATTTGTGTGCGGTTTTTTCATCTTGTAGGGCGATTCTTGAGGAAGATTTTAGGGCTTACAACGTTGAGCTAGGACTTTAAAGTACTGAAGTCGGTGTTGCAGATTAACGAACACGATTAATAATACAAAATCTCTTCCACACATGCTTGTGATAGAAGGCTGCCTAAACCATTGTTTATTTTGAACGTTGAAATATCCAGAGTAATAAAAAAAAGTTTTTTTTTTATATATGATGATACCAAAGCTTAGGGGATGCCCTATGATGCTTAAGCACAGCCTTGGCAGGAAAGGAATTAAGGATGAGGGAAATGGGTTAGGAGGTTGAGTGAAGGAGATGTCGATGTACGCCCCTTTTGAAAGGCTCATAAGACGAGGTAAAACAGAAGATGGTAAACTGTTCCACATTCGTGTTGTTCTGATTAGAAAAGATTCCCTAAATGTGACGATACGTCCAAATTTGACCTTGTATCACGCGTTGTCATGTGTCTACAAGGAATCAGGCTAGCAAATTTGTTAGAACAATGGCCATGGAAATAACGATAGAAGAGTGAGAGACAACCGACATTCCGTCGATGCTCCAGAGAGTCAAGGCCCTCAGAGATTGAGGGATCGCCAATAAGTTTAATAGCGTTACGCTGGACTTTGTCTAACGCGGACAGTGCGGTTTGTCCGGCCCCTGCCCAAATATGGGAATTATATTCAAATCTAGGCCTCATGTGGGACTTGTAGATCAGCGCTAAGTCAGGGTTGGAGAAATATTTCTTACATCTCTGTAGAAAACCCAAACATTTCATCGCACTTTTAGCGATTGCAAATATATGATCAGTCCAGCTTAGATTGCTGGATATCTTGATACCCAAGATATTTAGGAAGGACGAATTTAGTATATTCACTCCGTCGACTGAAATGGGTTGGGGGTGAACCGGGCGTTTTTTAAGGGACATTAAACAGCATTGAGTTTTGCATGCATTAAACGTAACACGATTTGCTCTGCCCCAAGCAAGGACCATAGAAATGTCGTTGTTTAATGATCTAAACATGCGTTCCCGATTGACTTCTGTAGCATTTCCACGTGAATTCTTTACAGAATCAAACGAGTACGCGAAATCAAGGGTGCTGTCGTCGGCAAAACTATGAATAGGATTGAGAGTTAGGGATAAAAGATCATTAATAAAAAGAAGAAATAAGGTTGATGAAAGAACTGAACCCTGAGGTACACCGGCATTTATTTCGCAGGAATCAGATGTAACTCCGTCAATTACTACACGAATTGAACGGCCTGACAAAAAAGTCTCTATCCATTTAACGAGGGAAGGGTGCAGACCAAATGTTTGAAGTTTGGCTAAAAGGGCAGCATGCCAGACTCTATCAAAAGCCTTTCAATTATCAAGAGCGACGATGTCAGACTCACCAAAATTATGAAGACAATGATTCCAACGTTCCGTTAGAGCCGTTGATAAGATGGTTATTTTCTAGATGTTTCAACAACTGAGAGTTGATGAGTGATTCAAAAACTTTAGATAAGATCGAGGTTAGTGCAATTGGTCTGTAGTTAGAAGGGTCGCATGCCTCTCCATTTAGGTATCGGCTAGACATGAGCAATTTTACATACACTTGGAAATGTTACTGTTGAATATGACAGGTGAAAAAGTTTGCGCAGAGGTTTAGCCAAAGCAGAAGCGCAGCATTTTAAAACAAGGGGCGAGAAACCATCAGGCCCAGTAGCTTTGGCCACGTCGAGTTTCGAAAGTACTCTAAAAACTTCCCGAGTGCGAAAGTGTAGCGGCTTTTGCCTACTAGTACACTGTGATGGAGATGGCAGTGGCTGCAATGAAGGTGGTGAGTACGAATTAGCAGCAAAATTAGCAGCAAACAGGTTGGCCTTGTCCAATGAGTCAGTAAAAACATTCCCATTATAAATGAGTGGTGGTGTTGACGAACAGGTGAAATTGTTCTTTACGGTTTTTACTAGAGACCAGAAGCCCTTACTACCCTTTTGGGTAGAAAATACCTTCCGTCTGATGTTCTGGTCGAAATTGAACTTGAAGATTGTGCTTTAGTATTTAATAGGACATAAAAATGCCATCCATTTAGTGAGATGATAACACAATACTGTTTTAATATTCTTACCTTTCATTAAGGGAGTTCAAAATTCAGAAAGCAGGCCAACCTTCAGTCTTCGTAAGCAGTCACAATAATTCTTAAAAAGGCACTTAGCTCACTCTACCTAGCGAAATATTAATTCTTTTTTATCACCAGCTATTTAAAGCTAATGTAATTTTTCTTTTCGACGAGTTGTCTCTTAAGGGCGTTTATGTAAAAGATGTCAATTCTTAGATCTGTCTCATTACAAGTCCACGGACCTATTTGAACCAAATGACGGACTTAGAAACTGACATAATCTATTAAAACTATCTTGAAAAGATATCTTCTAAATAAGTCAGGACAACGTGTCGGTATCAAAACCGTACTACCAATTTATGTCATTCTCAATACCCTAGCTTGTCCATAGCCATGCTAAATGCATCATAGGTTTGTCCCCTGGGCTTCGGCTGTATCATACAAATCAAAACAAAACGCCATCTAGAAGCATATCTAGTCAAACTGCTTCTATGTACATCTTAGCACTTCCACTATACTCAGAAAATATCTCTTCTAATCAACAAAGAGAATCATTTAGCTATTCTTGAAGAATTTAGCGTTGAAAGTTTTAAAGGAAATATTAAGATCAACAGAAGGGGCGAAATTTTTACTATAAGGGCAGCAGACAGAACGTACAGATAATTTTTATCTCAACAACCATACTACATCAAACTGTCACCCCTTGTTGATGGATAGCTTGTTCGGACAAACACCCTAATATCTTAGCAAAATTGATTCAATATGTCATCTCGAAACCATTTTCCTGGAGCGTCAAGTGCGATCTGGGTATACACCCGAACAGAACACTTAGTGGCGTCAGACTGAACCTAAGTGGCCCATTTAAATATCTAGGCCTTGTTCTGGATAGGGAACTTAGCTGGAAACCTAACATTCAAGAAAAAATTTAAAAAGATTCAAGAAAAATGTAAAGTAACGGAGCGCTGCACTCGTGTAAAAAGACAATAGGTTAAAGATGTGGCATGGAGCTGAGCATTGCGTATAGGCTCTATATACTTACATACGGTGTGGTTTTCTGGTGACCTTCACTGGATGAAGTGATCCACCAGAAAGCACTGGAGAAAGTTCAGAGGATGGCAACACTACTGATTACAGGTGCCCTCGGAACAACACTCTCTAAAGTCCTTAACACTATCGACCACCTCCTGCTGGTGGAACTCTTCGGAAAGCAAACCGCATTCTCGACTGCCATTATGCTCAAGGCTGTGGACAATAGTATAACAAATAATGTCAACTATACCATACCCAAGCCTTCTTATAACACCAAATTCGAATCCTCTATTCCGTCTAGGAAGGAATGGGGCCTTTCAACGGGTAGAATCAGTACATATTTACACTCATGGCTTGAAGTTGGTAAAGGGGCGGAGAATGTTTGGGTCCAGGTGTAAGGAGTAGATCCGCACATCTAGACCTAAACATTTCGACTTCGTTTCGTTTGCCAGATTTCTGTAGAGTTTTTCAAGCTGAAATCATTTAAATGTCTGAAGAACAGATGGAGACGCAGTTGGAACGATGATTCCAGAGCTCAAACTCCTGTCTGTCCTGTTAAAAAATCCACACTGTCTCTGGGATGCTGTCTGTTTAGGCTACATCATAAAAACAAAAAAAAATACATCTGTATCGTCACAATCTGTCAAGCTGCTATTAAATCTCTCATGGGAGTATACACGACATCTTATACTGCCAGAATATGCCGCTCATCTCTGAAGGACATGGCTGAGCGCTTCAATGTACGCCTCATGGGGTACAGGGTCATTTCGGGCAACTGTAAGGCCAATGAGTTAGCAAAAATCAGCACTGCTCTACTAGACTCGGACACCAGCCTCCTAATTACCGGGAGGCCTTGCCCTTGATCTAAAGCGGTCAAGAGAGCTAATCTCGCTCAAATGCAAATGGGGCATTGTCTTACAGGCAGACAAGCTGACAGACTCTGTAACTGCCGGTATTTAGACTTCTGTTTTTTAAGGAGTTTACCGAACTAGGGTCTACTGATGTCAGGGACTTGGTTCGGGTTATCAGGAGCTCCAAATGGTTTTTATCTATGTGATGGAGTTGACAGTCTAGCTCCAATGTGGTGTCACAATGGGCCACTTTGGCCCAACAGTGCCTTTGTACTGGAATGGCTGCCAATCTAACCTAACCTTGGGTTTACATGGCCCGCCCATGGTCCGCTGTTTTCAATTTGTGTGTCAGCTGGACTTTGTAAGCCTGTAGGTCAAGATCTTTGTGCAAAATAATGTGAGATCAGGCGATCAGACGGTGATCGTCATCGAACATACGCAGGTCTTCCACGAAATTTTTCTTTTTTTTGTAGTGAACAATTTCAGTCCTTTGTTCCATTTTCATTAATTACATGGTTTTTCCTACTCGGCTGCTCAAAGATGTAAACTCTTAAATAGCGTATGTGCAAGCGTCTACTAGTATTTTGTAATCCGTGTCTCTGGCGCATCTCAAAGATCCATTGGCAATCGCAGCGAAAATTAACGTAAAGTAGATCCACGAAAGAGCATTCCTGTGAAAAAATTCACTCGGTTGGCTATGAATCCAGCCAGGACCTCACATGTATCGAGAACTGTAAAAGAAGGCAGCACGATTGATGCTCTCAAAAATTTAATGAATAAGTCCTGTGAAAATGTAACCGTCTTCTTCGCAAAGAGCGATTACAGCAAAGTAGCTTTGCAAATGTTTGAGTCGTACAGGTCTTGCGTTTCTTGAGTTGTCTTTGATGTCTTCTCGGCCTTCCCGTAGCCATTCTACCACAAATAAATTCCTTCTGACATGGCATCGTCGCCAATATTTAATATTTATTCGCTGCACTTAACCGACTACCAAAAACTAGAAGGTAATTTGATTTTTTATTAATTTACATTTCGCCGAACACACTGAAAAATGTCTAATTATTCGCTCATAAAACAGAAACTAAGTGTCGCAGCTTTCTAAAAATTGACACTTACTTCACTGGCAGTACTACGAACCTGAAAATAAAATAAACTCGATTGATAAGATACAGCATTACTTTTAGTTCAGATTTCGCATTCTACCCATTAGCGATCAAATTTTTAATTAACAACAATTTTTTCTCATTTTTTTTGGGACAAAATATTGGAATTTGACACAATTTCGATTCCTCACCGGTCGGATACTATCATATCAAAAGAATATTATAAAGTGTTTCTGTTTAAATTTGAAATTTTTTTTACAGTTATACAGAGAGATCTGGCCTAAGCTGGCTCTTAGGCGCTCCAAGTGTCTGCTTTCGAAGTGCAGATCTGACCTTGGTATCGCTATTGGGGTAATCACAGGCCATTGCCCTATTGGCTTACACGCGAAGAGACTGGGCATCTTCTCAAACGACTTCTGCGGAAACTGCATGGACGAGGAGGAAGAGGAAACTATTTTCCACTACCTCTGCCGGTGCCCTGCACTGGCACGCAGGCGGAAGTCCTTCTTGGGTAACTATTTCTTTGATAGTCTCTGCGATCTGGCGGCGATTGACGTTACAGATCTCTGGTGCTTCATCGACAGCTCCGGAGGGTTTCAATGAGGAGGTGGAGGGAATTCTTCTATTCCCGTGGTATCACAATGCTTATTGAGGTCTAAGTGGGCAGCCAAACGAACCTAACCTAACTTTACAGTTATAAATGTTGAGTAAGGTACAAGAAATATACTTTTAAAATTACAGGATGGATAGATACATATTTTTTGATTAATAAATTACACTACTCTACAAGAAAAATTGTGGCAAATAAAAACGACCGTTTCTATAGTAATGTTTTCCGCTGAATCCGAAAATCATTCGAGATAAATAGCAACAACCAAAACAAAAGATGAAAAAAAGTCATAGAAATTAATTTTTGTGCTTATTGTACAGTTTAAATAAGTTATATATAATAAAATACCAATTGTTTAAAGAAGTCGATTTTGTTTTAGTTTTTTTAACAAAGTCCAAAATATGGACATATTCTACAAAAAATTTTTTGTAATTAAATTTTCTATTTTGCTATTTTCCTACAAGATGGAAGAGCGAGCTACCTATTTGTGTCTCATACATGGTTTTTTTATTTATAAATTGCCAAAATTGAATAAATAGTTGAATATTATTTTTTAAAGTTGTTTTTGGCTGTAGCAACTAAACTATTGGTCCTATTGTAACATATATTACCTTAAAATTTTTGTAGTCGTCGTGGAATGATATCACGTATTTAACATTTTTATTTCTGGGCTATATGGCATTATCTCTCGGAATAGTGATTTTTTGCCATTATATCGAAAACGAGACCTAATCCATCAAAAGTACTATGATTTTTGGATTCAGAGGAAAATCTTACCATAGAAACAAATGGTTTTTATTTGCCATAATATAATTTTGCAATAATGTGCATACTAGTGTTATCAACAAGCGCCCTTGTACTCTGAGTGCATGTTGCTTTAAGGGAACAAACCGGCATACACAGTCATTAGATGTAACGTGATTTATAATGTTTTCTTTTATAGGTAATATTTTACAAAATACTAAATAAGTATGCAAATATTGTTTGTTATATTGGGTGCAGATTTAGATCAAGTTAAGCCAACATTTTTGAAAGCTAAACTTGAACATCCATTTTTCGAATATGCATTTTTCGAATATGTCAACTTGAAGAAAAAGGTTGATAACTACCCATCGACTATGGAATTCGGGGAGATCTCCAGCAATGATTCTAATATTATTTGCAACTTATTTGCTGAATCTTTTAAGGGTGCATTTGAATCATCTGATTTCATCCCAGATAATGGAAACTTTTCGCACATTGATAGCCGAATTTTACCCATGGTATCAGTTCCATCTACCACGGAGGAGATCCTGTTGAGGCATATTACTGCACTTCCAACTGACTTCTCTAGTGGTTCTGACGGGATTCCTCCTGTAGTCATAAAGAAATGTTCTTCGGTGTTATTATGGCCTTTGCTACTACTATTCAGGAAGTCTCTTTCACGGGGCCATTTCCCAGCGCTCTGGAAGATATCCTATTTAATTCCTATTTTCAAGAGTGGCAATAGAAGAAACATTTCCAACTACAGGCCAATTGCTAAATTGTCTTGTATTCCTAAGCTCTTCGAACTTTTGATTCAATCCCAATTATCCGAAGTGTGTAAGGGCTTGATCTCCACTCGGCAGCATGGTTTTCTTCAAGGTAGGTAGGTCCACGGTTTCAAACTTGGTTGAGTTTGTTTCTAGCACTGTGGGCGGATTCATGGATGGATGCCAAACTGACTGTATTTACACTGATTTTAGTAAGGCCTTTGACAAGCTGTCTCACTCTATCATTACTTTTAAATTGGCTAAGTTGGGTTTCCCGCCCTCCCTTATTGTTTGGATTAAGTCATATTTGTCTGATAGGATTTATAGAGTGCGTTTTCGTAGCGCACTCTCTGATGATTTTGTGACTCATTCTGGCGTTCCATTGTTATTCATGGGTCCATTGTTATTCATCTTATCTATTGATGATATTTCATATTTGCTTCAAAGATGTAAAATTCTTATATATGCTGACGATATTAAGATTTGTCTTCCAATAAAATCTAACGCTGATTGTGAGATTTTACCATCAGAGTTGCACATTTTCTATGAGTGGTGCTGCAACAACAATCTTAAGCTGAACATTGAGAAATGTCAGGTTATGTCCTTCTCGAAGCCTCGCAGCTTCCGTACTTTTCAGTACATGTTTGGGGGTACTGCTATAAAGCGGGTGGAAGTGGTGAGGGATTTGGGAGTGTATCTTGATGGTAAGTTGAACTTCATCTCCCATATTAATAACGTGGTAGCTAGGACAAACTCTATGCTGGGATTTATTCTTCGTTGGTCCAAGGAATTTCCAGGCCCTCATATAAGACTACATCTTTATACATCCCTTGTTAGGCCCCTGCTTGAATATGCCAGTCAGGTATGGTCTCCATTTTACGGAACACACATTAAACGTATTGAGTCCGTCCAGCGCAGATTTGTACGATCGACCCTACGTTCTTTGCCTTGGAATGACCCTCTAATTCTGCCACCTTATGAGGAGCGCTTGGGTTTGCTGCAACTTGCTACACTCGAGAAGCGACGTTGGGTTGCTGATTTAACATTTTTGCATCAGCTTCTGCAGGGAAAGTTGGACAGCGCTGAACTAGCTTCCAAAATATTGGCTAGAGAACTGTCCCATTTCCTACGTAATCGAGCACCTTTACAGATTGCTTTTTCGCGCACTAATTACGGAATGTCGAGCCTGTTAACCGCATGTATAGGTCTGCTAATGATATTGGAGACGTTTTTGATATTAATGTGGACAAAGTGAAACTTAAAAGGAGTATCTATAATTTGTGATTCGTTCTTTTGCTTGCACTGGTTTTGGTTTTAATTTTTCTTTTTTGTTTGTTTTGCATTTTGATGGAAACACTATTTTTATTATTATTATAAAACGCATGTATAGAGTGGTGAATGTGTGTCTGTCTTTTGACCTGACTCTTATTAAGGATTTGCTTTAGTGATCTCTGTTGTCTTTGCACCCCCGATTGTTGTGTGTGGGTGTATTTTAGTGTGTTAATTACTAATACTATCTGTATGCGTTTGGGAGCCTCATTCGCCTTAAAATTTTGTGATATTGTGGCGAATAGGTCAAATGATAATAGGCTTTTGCCTATGAAGTGCGACTTCTGAGTTAGAAGGATTAATTCTAATAAAATCCGAATTATACATAGTCATTGTAGTTCAATATGTCCATTCTTTTATTTATGTAATCGACAAGTATTCATCACTCTTTTTACATAAATATGCAAATAATTATCTATAAAGTTATTTCTAATATATCTATTAGCTTATAGAATCATTATGACAACTTTTATTTAGTTCTTGTGGCATGCATTCTTACTGAATTTCTGTTTAGCTGTGAAGTACTACTACCTTTCCTTCAGGAGGGAGGATGATCTCTTCATATTTCAAAAGAATGTATTGTTATGGTCTTGATCTTTAGCCTATTGCACTCTTTAAGCTTGATCCTTCTTCTCACAAACAAGGATGGAGTTTATGAGAAAGGCGAGTTCTAGAAACTGCTGGCGAAAGTCCAAGTTTTTTTATCGAATCCGCGCCCTATCTCGTGCCATTACTGTTATTACTTGATTAATTAACATTCTTCTATGGTATGGTTTTTCTTTAAAAACTTGTAAGAAATGTAAAACAAAAAACAAACTGAATAAAACACTTGTTCCAAAATCGATCTTCAGAAGTTATTGAATGACCGAAAGGTGTAATTTCTGTGTATTCATTTCTTTAAATGACTTACTACGAGTTCGAATCCATTGCTTCGTCTTTGACTCCATTTTGTTAGGAGAGTTCGTGATGTCACATAAAGTTTATCTGTTTCTCTTTCAATTACGACTTATCGCTTAACTTGTTTGTATAACATTTAATCGTTCATTTATAGGATTTGTAGAGGCAATTTTTAATGTTTCTAATATTTTAGTTGCGCTGTAATGCGATACCAGTTTTAAACAATTGGGATTTTGAAAAGCTTTGTGCAGAATAATTTCCCATACTTTACTAGAAAAATATGTCATGGGGCTGAGCAGAGTACATTACGCGATTGCCGTACCTCATCTCTTGATCAGTTTATATTTTCTGCGATACATTTTATTAGATTGTTTTGAAAAATTTCTGTAATGTTGGTCCTTGTTGTTGTTTCCGCTAAATTATATTAATAATAACATTAACTTTAACCGGAAAAGCCAAAAATAAAATTACATCTGAAAGAAATGAATCATTTCTCTGACTTATTATTATTTTTTTATTATTAAGGATTGGATAAAGGACTTTCCGCATCCTTTAGTCACTACGACCAATTTGATCTTTTGTGACCTGATCCAGGTTCATTATTAGGCTGCCCCGTCAATTTTTAGTTCCTAAAATTTTTCTGAGGGCTATCTTGGCTATGTCTGACGGTGATGGGAAAGCCCCACCAAGGTGTCTGAGCCTGATGCGGCCGAGGGCCTCACAGTGACAGAGGATATGTTCCGCAGTCTCTTCCTCTTCTAGATAGAATCGACAGGTGTCATCATCAGCCAGCCCTAACTTTTTTAGGTGGTAGCCCAGGTGACAGTGACCAGTTAAAAGTCCTGTTATCAGCCTTAAATCTGGTCTGCTGAGTGAGAGCAGCTCCTTCGTTTTCTGTGTTGAGTAGGTTATAAACCTCTTTGCTTGTCTTGACCCTGGGATATTTGTCCAGTGTGAGTGCTTACAATCGTCCTCCCATGACCGGATACGCATTGCTATTCGGCTTTTTGAGTAACCACAGAATGGCTCTGGACCAATAAACTGAGAATCCGCACCTTTTTTTGCTAGGTAATCCGCCTTCTCGTTGCCTTCAATGCCCTCGTGCCCTGGTATCCAAGCCAGCATGATGCTGTTGCTCCGGGCCAGTTCTTTAAGAGCAGTGAGACAGTCCCAGACGATTTTAGACTCAAAGGTGTAGGATCCCAACGCCTTAAGTGCCGCCTGACTGTCGGACATAATATATATTTTAGCACCGCGTATTCCTCTATTGGCAATTTCGCGTGCGCAGATTTCGATGGCATGTATCTCTGCTTGGAAGATGGTTGGTGTAGAACCAAGCGATTTGTATATCCTTGATCTTGGTCCAAAGACCCCGATGCCTGTTCTGTCTTCCATCTTGGATCCATCCGTGTACCAAACCAGAGATCCCGTTTCAAAGATATGTCTATTATTGAGCCAATAATCTCTGCTCTCAAGGATCAGCTTGAATGGTATGTCAAAGTTATGCCTCTTCGGCATAATATCTGTTATTGAGTTGATCACCAGATCACCCTTGAATTCTTCAAGGATTTTCCTATGGCCAGACCAATTCCCTGCTGTGAGGAGATTGGGCCAGTCAGCCTTATTGCGCTTGAGGCAGCCTCCTTCTTTAGATGTATATTTAAAGGGGGGGGGAGGTTTAATAGGGCCTACATAGCTGCCGTGGGGCATGTGCGCATGGCGCCTGTAACTCCTAGACATGCTGACCTCTGCAGTTTTTGCAGTGCGGACCTGATTTATTTCAAACGTCTAGCTATTATAATAGTTTAGCTATTCGTATGACGTCATGAACTGTTCTAAACAACGAAGATGGATTGACAACATTATTGTTGCACAAATTTTCCATTCGGAACAGAAATCAGCATAAAATCCATGCGCTCATGCGCTGCACATGGAAATATAAGTGAACGCCTAAAAATCAAACGTATATATGGATCTTTTAATAAAAATTGTTTTATCTTGAATATTGTGAAATTTAGATATGAGATGGTATATTGACTTAATTAATTGGTAGAGTCATTGTATGAAAACAATTTGGTAAAGTAATAAATAGAAATTGAATCGCTCATCTTCTTTTGGTTTCTATTTCGAAACCATTAAATTTATAATATATTTTATAATAATCGACCTAAACAACTTTGTGAGTCAAAAACAGAATTTTCTTTAGATCATGTTACCGGAAACTTCATCTCGTTTACGTCTTTGGGCTCTATCGCATTTAAACAATTTTGGGAATGTGCTAAAGTTTCTGTAAATTTCCACGTCTATATAAATTTTTCACATAGAAAAGCATTCATAAATTTGGAAATTCTAATAAAATGTGTCATTTGCAGCATTTTATATTCTGGAAGACCTCTACTGAGATTTTTTGATTTGATATGTCTTTATTTGAGACCACGAATGCTGTGAACATGTATGAGTATATATATCTCATCACCCCCAGCCAAAATGATCAAGAACTGAAGTAGACATGTTTGTGTCGCACACGGCGAGGTGATTCTCTTGATTTTCGAAATGTTTTTTCCTTTCTGTTCTTGTTGTCGTTAATGTCTCCCTGGCTGCTTTCCAAGGGTGAATGATAAATTACCGACGACTGATTCATAAGAGCTGCTAGGGTTGAGGCATGTGATCGAGATTTTCGAATGACTTTGTTCTAGCCTTGTAGATCTGTCGAAGTGTTGCTTAGCAACATTTTTTGGCAATCAAAGAGTTCGTCGCGCATATCACAAATTTTATTTCGAGGTGTTAGACACTCTTTGACTGTGCACTTAATAATGTCTAAACGTGTCAAACGCCATGGTGCAAATAGAGTAGCTGTACTTGCAATTTGCGTTTAATTTAAAGACTATACCTTCCGAAAGAAATGCCTTTACACATGCGTTTCTCCCCCACAAAGCACAAAACATAAAACATAAATGAAGACGACCCTCGACACGCATTAATTTTCCGGTATCTGTGTGCTGTTATGTACCATATGTGCCTCTGACTTCAACCTTCAACATAAACATCTTTGGTCGGCCTGTTGGCTTAACAAAGAGGTGAGCTACTTGAAGGAAAACACAAATCTCTTAGCCAGCCAAAACCCAGGAGACTTTTTGTCAGGTCTTGCACAAATTACAATCTTTCTTTGCTTTGCTTTTCCAGATGGATCACTTGTGAGCACTGGTTAGATCCTTACATTTACGCAAGACTAGACGACTCCAGTGCAAATATCCTAGTCAGACAGCGGACAAGGAAGACGATCTTCAACTTCAGGTCAATACACTCAGATGATCCCCGTAACATATCACAACTGCGGCGGTACCGTACGTATGGCGCATACGATCCGTGAAGTTAGGAATGACAAGGAAAAACCAGCTTCCCGCTGTAACTGTCAAAAGGGCTACCGTAATCGGAGGAAATAATTAAAATCCATTTAGGGAGGAAGCGGTTTTTTGTCGGCGTTTCGATTCGTCAAGCGGAAACGATTGCCATGCACCTAGAGTTTAAAAGGGTTTAACTGAAGTGTCGTGAACTGAACGCTTGTTACTCGACTCTTGAAGTTAGATTAGGGCATTGCCTTATTGCTATATTACAAGAAAAAAAAAACCTTTGTAATATTAATTAAACATGCAATTGAATTAAGGCCACTAGAAAATCGTATGGGTTTAATTAAAAATAAAAATTAAATTTTTTTTACTAGGCAAGATGTTGAATGTCCAATATTATAACAAATACAAACACTATTTTTTCATCATAAGAGGTGCCTAGGAGGAGGTGCCCTGAACTCTCTCGTTCTTTCTTCAACGAGGTCGGCTTACCACCGTTCAGGGTGAGCCCAAAAATAAACTTTTCGCCAATATCTTGACTTTCCTTCAAAGAAATTTGGGTGGAATGATGTTTGGTACAATATTGAAATGTAAGTTATACTAAGGTCCTTATGCTATATATAATGTTATGTGTAAAACTGATGATCATTCTATTCTCTAAAAATTAGTTTTTCTCTAAAGTAGAGGGAAGGTACCAAACGAATTCTCGAATTCACAATATTTCTTTTCTATAGTTGCGTGGTTGTCCAACCCCCGGTGGTGTTTTCTTTAGGTACCGTGTGGAACTTATCTTAATAAAATATTCCACAGTCGTTGTATTTTATATTACACGATATTGTGTAAGATATTCAGAAGGAGTTGGGTGGGTTTGGTTGTGCTGTTTTCATCATCAGTGTCGGTTGGTTTAGTGTCACAACCTTATCAGCATCGTTTTCTGCGGCTCAATATTCAAATTGTATTTTTATTGCTTTTATTTACAAAAAAAATAATATTGGATAAGGCAGGAATCAGATCTGTTGGAGCTGTTATCAGATCCACATTGTCAAAGACTAGAATCACTGAATTTGCAAGGATGACAACTTAATTGCAACGTAAATTATAAACTGCAGAGGTTGACCACCATTGCAATAGCCGCTGACACGTCTCCTAGGAAAAGAATGAACCTAGATACTAACTATTGGTGGTCGTTAGTCCCAGAACTGAGAATCTATATTCAAGATACAATGTGATATAAATAATTTTGACGTGAAGTTGAAATAACAGAGCAGGAAGGTGCCAACCTTGTTCAAAAAAAAATTTCAAGAGTTGTTAGTGACATCTTGAAGAAACATTACTGAAAAAAAATTGTTGTTTAATTAAACCTGAAGTTTTTTCGTTTTTCCAACTTAACTCCTGGTCTTGAATACTAAAAATCGAGTTCGCAAAAATACAATTGATTATAAGAATCCATTTTCTTGAATACATAGCTTATAGATAGATAGAAAATCATAGCTGATAGTTGTAAATCATGGCTTATTCTCACAATTTACAACCTCTTTTGCTTGGATGGTTGGTTAGTTGGGCTGTTTGTTGCTAAGAAGCACCAAAATCACTCGGAAGCCATGAAGGCCCATTGTGGGTCAGAACTTAAAGCCACCCAGATCTCTGTAAGAATCTATTTAGGTCCACCAGCTAGGTCGTCCAAATTGTTAAAGAATCTTGCTCCCAAACAGGCGAGTCGTCGTTCTTTTAGAGCCGGACATTCGCAGAGCAGGTGCACTATGGACTCAATTTCTTCTTCATCTCTGCAGCTTCTACAGAACTCATTCGATGGTACGCCGAGGCTAATGGCCATAGCTCCTATGGCGCCGACGAGTGTTCGAATGCGCTTTCTATCGAAGGATAAGAGATTTGAAGTTCTGCTATGATTCAGCTCCGGCCAGATACTTCATGTTGTAAAGCAGTAACTGATATATTTCCACCGGTCCGAAGTCATGTTGGAGTAATGTCTATCAATTTGACTTTTAGCTGTGTCAAGGGGAGGGTGTACCCTTTCCACCGGCATATCTATGTCTGTACTCGAACCAATTTTGGCCAGTTCGCCGGCTTTTTCGTTACCCTCTATACCGACATGTCCTGGAGCCCAGCAGAGCCTAAGCGTATGGTGTGAAATATTTCTTAGGGCTCTGATACAGTTTGTCGCACATTCTGACTTTATCACGTTGGAGTTCAGCGCCTTGAATGCTGCTTGACTGTCCACACAAATAATCTCAGTTGCTGACATCTGTTTTTCTTCGGCAATAAGTGCAGCTTTCCTTAAAGCGTATATTTCCGCTTGGAAGATGCTGCATTCTATTCATATTCTGTTTTTACAACCTCATTTAATTGAAAACAAATTTGAAAAACGCAGGAAACACTGGAAACAGTAATTCTCTCCTGCCTTCACTTACTTCAGACTCTTACCCCTCTACCTCATCCATTCCTTAGGAACTAAGGAAAATGTATATTGTGTTATTGGTAATAATAGATGATGTTTTTTTAGACCAAAATGCCGGAAGAACTATTCAATGTATTGAAAAAGTATTATGTACTACGCATAAAGTAAACATAATATTCTTTCTAATTATTATCTAACATCAATGGATGTTTCACAAAAAAAAGTAAAATTAAGACAATCAAAGTAATGTAAGGTATGTAAAATTTACATGCACTGCTTTCTTGTTCCTTTATGTGTTCCCTAGAGTGCCTCAGGAATCTATTATTATTCTTTTCGATGTTTATTGATGATATCTTTTCCACGATAAAATATTGTAAAATGCATCTCTATGCGGAATAAGCTATATTAATGATGGCATCCAGGAAATTCATCAGTGGTCTGTTTTAAACAAATTACAGTTTAATCCTGCCAAGTGAAAATGCCTCTTGATTCGTCGCCTACGGTTCAACATAGGAGAGCTTTTTCTCACTTATTATTGACAACACTAATATTCCTCAATATTCACTCACTTAAAAATCTTGGAATTATATTTAATAAAAGTTTTACTTGGGATAAACAAATAAAATCCATTGTCAATAAAATCGGAGCCCTATCTGCTAGTACGTAGGCTGCGAAGTTTACGGCAAGCTGTACTACGATATAACAGCTCTAGAAAGTTAGACATTGCATTCAATTCTGTGATATGTTCATGGTTTTCGTAGATATGATTATGTTTCTCCCTTAGTGAACCAATTTTGGTATGCAATATTCTAGCGTATCTACTTACATTTTTAGAATTTATTGCTTTTGGCAAAAGTTATAAAATTTCAGTGACCCCGGACACTGTTTGAAATACTTCCGCTTTCTAGATCGAATTGAACTATAAGTTTAAGTTCTAATTTCTTGGTAACAACGAGACTGTTCTTTTAGCCATACCATTAAAATTTCAAACACCTTACCTTATTCTACAAAACAGTTCCTACAAGAAATTGCTTGAATTTTATAAACAAATTTCTTGGCGAATCAACATCATCAACACAGGCAAACGAAGGCAGAAAAATTAAAATTATTCACCTGCCCCGGCAATTTTACGCGAATCACAAAATCTAACGTAATTATAAATTCTTCTTGGTGATAATTTCTGGCCTGTGGATATCTTTTGTAAGATCTTCGTGTCCAAACCTCACCGCCGTGTCAGGCCAGTAGTCGCTCAGTCTCCCGTTTTAAAAAACGGGATAGGCTCTCTCTCTCTACTATCAAAATGTGAGAGGGACTAAAACTAATGAATTTTATTTCTCATCAGTTAACTGTAATTTTAATTTGATAGCTTTATCTGAGACGTGGTTACACCAGGGTATTTTGGATGCCGAGCTGTTTAATGACTCTTTTCAGGTTTTTCGTAGGGATAGGCATGCTGTTTCATCTGCACGAGGAGGTGGAGTTCTTATTGCATGTAGGAATTTTCTAAATACTAATTTTGTGGACACTCCTTCTTTTTCTGATCAACTTGATTTGGAGCAAGTCTCAATAAAAATTTCACTTGATGCGGGCAACCTCTTTTTAATTTGTTGTTATATACCTCCAGATATGGGTAACGTCGTTGATAATAATGGTTTGAGTCGGTATGATATTCTAATTCAGCATATCGACTATATCCATAACCAGTTGGGTTCATATGACGAAATTATCCTCGTGGGGGATTTCAACTTGCCCAACGTGCGGTGGGTAGTGAATGATGATGACGATAACTATCTTCCTCATAACTTGACTGAGGGACAATCACTGTTCCTTGATACCTTGGCTAGCATTGGTTTGTGCCAAATGAGCAATGTGAGTAACAATATGGGAAGACAGCTTGATATAGTGTTCTCTACGAGCTCTATGCACACTTTTGTTGAACCCAGTCTCATTCCTTGACGAACCTTGATATATTTCACCCTGCTCTGCTTGTCAATTTTCATAGTATCTCGGACGTGCGTGTCGATAATTTCGAATGCGAATATATGTAGCTTTAATTTTAGAATGGCCGATTTTGAGGCTCTGAATGAATATCTTATGAATTTTGACTTCCTTACTTGTCTGTCTAGTGACGATATCGACAGGAACGTATCTGGTTTCTACGATGTTTTGTACGAAGCGTTCGTGCGGTTTGTTTCCTATGTCCGGGTTAGATGTAGAGAATCCACTCCCCCCTGGTTTAATAGGGAATTGAAAATTCCTAAGGAATAGGAAAAACAGACTCTGGAAAAGGTACCTGCGTGTGGGCAGTGCTGACTCCAGGCGTGAATTTATTCTCTGCCATGAACACTTCATTAGTCTTTCTCGTTCCCTATAAGATGAATACCTTCAGAACCTGAGAGGTAACTTATTCTCTGACCCCCGTGGATTTTTTGATTATGTCAATATGAGGAGAAGGATAGATAACTATCCATCGACTATGGAATTAGGGTTACGTTCCAGCAATGATTCTAAGACTATTTGTAATTTATTTGCTGAATATTTTAGGGGCACATTTGAATCATCCGATTTTTGTCCAGATAATAGCAACTTTTCGCACATTAGGAATAGATATGCACCCTCCGTACCTCTTCCATCTATCACGGAGGATCTTCCGGGTGACTTTTCGTATGGTCCTGACGGGGTTCCTGCTGTTGTCTTAATGAAGTGTTCTTCAGCGTTGTTTCATCCCTTACTTTTACTTTTCCGGCAATCTTTCTCGGTGGGCCGTTTCCCTGCACTCTGGAAGACATCATTTTTAGTCCCTGTTTTTAAGAGTGGAAATAGGAGAGAGAAGGCTACCTACAGACCAATTGCTAAACTGTCTTGCATTCCAAAACTCTTCGAACAGATAATCCAATCTCAGTTATCCATGGAGTGTAGGAGTTTAATTTCTAGCCGGCAGCACGGCTTCCTTCAGGGTAGGTCCACGGTATCCAACTTGTTGGAGTTTGTTTCTAGCAGTGTGGGTGGATTTCTGGATGGCTGCCAAACGGATTGCATTTATACTGATTTCAGTAAGGCATTTGATAAGCTGTCTCACTCTGTTATCGTTTTCAAATTGGCCAGGATGGGTTTCCCGCCCCCACTCATTGCATGGATTAAGTCGTATTTATCTAATAGGGCTTATAGTGTGCGTTTTCGGGGCGTGCTCTCCGATGCTTTTGTAGCTTCTTCAGGCCTTCCCCAGGGTAGTCATCTTGGTCCTTTGCTATTCATCTTATCTATTGATGATATTACTTATTTGCTTCAAAGAAGTAACATTCTTATTTATGCGGACGATATCAAGATTTTTCTCCCAATTAAATCTTTTGGCGATTGCGAGATCTTGCAGTCGGATCTACACATATTTTAAAGCTGGTGTGGCAATAATAATCTTAAATTAAACATTGAGAAATGTCAGGTTATGACCTTCTCGAGGTCCCGCAACTACTGTACTTTTGAGTACAAGTTTGATGGTACTTGTATTCAACGGGTGGAAGGGGTGAAGGACTTGGGCGTGTACCTTGATAAACAACTTAACTTCATCCCCCACATTAATAATATCGCTTCCAGGGCCAATTCTATGCTGGGATTTATCCTTCGTTGGTCCAGGGAGTTTCCTGGCCCTCACATAAGACTTCATCTGTATACATCCCTTGTTAGACCATTGCTGGAGTATGCTAGTCTGGTTTGGTCTCCATTTTACAGATCTCACATTAAACGGATTGAATCCGTTCAGCGTAGATTTGTGAGAGCGGCTCTTCGTGCTTTGCCCTGGAGTGACCCTCTTATTCTACCTCCATATGCTACAACTTACTACTCTCGAGAAGCACCGTTGGGTTGCTGATATAATTTTTCTACACCAGCTTCTTCAGGGGAAGATTGACAGTGAGGAACTTTCGTCCAAAATTACACCTAGAGAACTGTCCTATTTCCTTCGAAACCGTTCTAACTTGCGGATAGCTTATTCGCGCACTAGGTACGGTATGTTTGAGCCGATTAACCGCATGTGTAGGTTTGCTAATGATGTTGGTGATGTTTTCAGCACTAATGTGGACAAGGTTACATTAAAGAGTATTTGTACGGCTTTTTTAATTTTGTTTTGTTTTTTTATATTAGTTTGTGTAAGTATTGCATTGGCTTGGCTCAAGGATCTCTATGCCTGTTACACTCCTAATTTTGTGCTTCTGGGTACTAATATTAGTTTTTGCATGCTGGTGTGGGAGCCTCATTCTCCTCAATATTTTGTTATATTCGGGTGGATGGGTTAATTTTCCGGGCTTCTGCCCGTGAAGTGCGCCTTCTGGGTTAGAAGGGTTAATTCTAGGTTATAATAAATTGAACAGTCACTAAACGATTTTACAGTACAATTACTTGTCTGATGACAATACTTACCTGATTAATAGCACAACACACAGTAAAACTCGCGAAAACTAAATTTTTAACGCTCGCAATTTGAAAACCACGAACGGTCAAACTTTATGTTTACGAACGACCTGACACAGACATGGTAGTTTTTCGCGGGGAATTCAACGGTGTTGCCAAAAAAAGGTACATTGCCTATTTTTCGATTTATTTGCGATTTGATAATTTCTCATTTACTCTATCAGAGAGAAAGAGAAGTAAAGTGTAATAAGGATAGAAAATAAATACGTACCACATCAAATTTGTTAATCCGCCATGTTATAGCATAAATTGATAAATTAAAAATATCTTGAAGAATTTTCTTGCAATTTTATATGCAATTTATTGTTTTTGAATTTTTATGTTATTATTTTTATTTATTTATTATTATTTTATTAACTTATTTTTTTAATTTTTTTTTTCTTACGCTAGTGCATTTAAGTTGTTTGATTTAACGGATTTTACTAATTGCCGAAATTAGTGATAGAATAAAGTTAGGATATTTTTAAGAAAATCGAATAACAGCTTGCAATTGTTTTATAATTGTTATAATTCCTGTATATTAGCTCTTGCTGATATAAAGCTCAGTTACAATCGAGTCCATAACACCACTATTATTCGGTGGTATGCTTCAACAACGACTTTTCTATTAAAAATGACTTTCCACCATCACCTTATGATTTGCAGGTTTAAATAAGAAAGAAAATGACAGATGGTGACTTTTGTAACGCTAACTCTTAGATTCAGAACTTCAGGTTACTTTTGGAAGCAATAATAGTTACCGATATCAAACTTTAAACTTATAATGATCTAGAAGCGTTTAAAAGAAACTAAGCATTTTTAGAGTAAAGCTTAGCTTGTAAATGTAGCCTAACATTTATTAACATTATTGTCTTGCGAAGAACTTCTCCTTTAAGAAGTTACTTCCATAAGCAAATCTGGGAAATTAACTATGGAGGCATATGAGAAAGGAAGACCAAAGATCTTACCATTCTCATGAATCACTCCTAGGACTTAGGACGAAAACCGGTATCTGATGCTGCGACCTCTGCTGGCATTGTACTTCTCAATGTTGCTTTCGGCCTACAAACTTCACAGATTTTTTGAAGATTCCGATAAAGAGCCTGCTAGCGTGTCGAAATATAGCTTTTTGCCAATACAGTATCATTTCCCCTGCCGAATTTCGTCATCAGTCGGTGCTGCAATTCGTCGTTACTTGCTCTATACTGCCAGCGAATGTTTCGGCTATAACGAAGGCGTTTATGGATGAAAATTTGAAGATATCTCGTGATAGATTGGTTGACTTTTCATATTCCGTAACCATACAGAAGTTACATTTTTCAATTCTAAGGTAAAGGCTTAGGGTTTAAAAGTTGTACTTTAGTTTTGAGTTTGATTTCTGCAGAGTTCTATATCCATTGACAATAAGGCGTCTCAGAAGATAAATACGACAAACTTTGATTGCAATTGTTATTGAAAGAGAATTTTTGTTACTCTGCTATTTATAATCACAGTATAAAGTTTTCAGCTGGAAGCATTATCGTGCGACAACAATAAGTGCGGCGAAAAGTTTACGAGTTGGTGGGAAGGTTAGAGAAACATGATATTGTTCAAGTGTTGCCACACAATATATCGCGATCAGTTATTTATTGGATTATTAAAGAATGCGGGTGTTCCGTTAATTCGCAAAGAAATCAGAGAAAAAAAAACTTTTCGGTTATCTGAAAATTGAATTTAAATATCTGTTAGTAAAATAAAACATTATTAATTAAAGTTTTAAAAAAAAATTATAATTTATCACAATCAGTTTGTCTCATTTATTTTGTGTGGCACACCTTTTATGCGAATGAAAATGAAAAATGAATAATGTATTTCTATCGAGTCCTCATCAACAAAACGTACAATACCTACATCTATTGGTATTATAGTATTATATCAACTATTATACTATTTTTTCATTTCTGTTCATATTTCAATTTAAAGTAGAAAACATCTCAACCGGAAAGATGAAAATAAGGCGATCTGACATTACCATTTGAATTACTGGCTTTATACAAGATACGATTTTCCTACTGGTTTATAGGGGAAATGTTGGTTGTCGCTATACGTCAACGTTAGTTTTCCTTTGAGAGTGATAATGAAATATCTTTATTCCGTATACCTGTATCTGGAAAATCCTGTGAAAAGTTTTAGTCACTCAAGGTTGCGTCTTGCTGACAACAAATTATAAAAGGTCATTTGAGATTTTAGGGTAATATCTAAAGGCTTGAAGCTAAATAAAAGGAAAACGTAAAAAACTAGTCTTTACCCAGCTTGAACTAAAATGTTTTTTTAAGCTTACTTTGTTTGGTTATTGTTTTCTGACAACAGATTATGATAAAAAGAACACTGGAACTTGCAGAAAAAATATCGCGTGAAGTAATTCTCTTTCCCCATGCTCCACAAGGAGTTACGGGAACTACTACCCCTTTTCAAACTAGTTCGCCTAATCGAAAATTTCTTTAAAAAAGGTGTGATTAAATTGAATTATTATTTTAAAACAATGGTTTTCAGGAAGATTATTTTTCTAGTACGTTATTCTATGAAAGGTTGATTAGTAGTTTGAACACCGAAGCTCCACGTATACAGTCGAGGAAATAAAATTCGAACCGAAAAATTGGCTTTTAATTAAAATTGTGCTTAAAATTATTGAGCCTTAACAAGAAAAAACGATAGAATAATTTTTCTTTTTAAGGCTCAATAATTTTAAGCACAATTTTAATCAAGAGTCGATTTCTCGGTTCAAATTTTATTTCCTTGACTGTTGTTTTAATATACTTAGAGCTTCGGTGTTCAAACTATGATAAATTAATAATCAACCTTTCATAGAATAAGGTACTAGAAAAGTATTCTTACTGAAAAGCATTGGGTTAAAGTAATAATTAAATTTAATCACACTTTTTTTTAAGAAATTATCGACTGGGCGAACTATTTTAAAAAGGGGCAGTAGTTCAGAACATAACTTTGATAGAACTGTGCTTTTATTATGATTTTCTCAATTACTTACACAAAATCCTTAGAAATTAGTGTTTCAATAATTCAATAAATATAACATTTTACTTTGGTTAAATACTCAAATAACAAATAACAACGGTAGGGTAGAGGATAGTGAACCATCATGAGGGTCCAAGGTTCGAATTTCACCGGGCGGTGGCGCCCCATAGTTGCTGTTTGCTGACAGATTACGCTAAAATGCGACTAGGACGGCGAAGAAATAGTAATAAATATGATTAATTTCGTTGGCAGGTGTTAATTTGAACAGAGGAATTCTTGCATATTCTTATATTATGTAGCCTAAAAAACCACTTGTAACAATTTCATGTCGACATCTCAAAAATTTTCGCAATTACAATGATTTTTATCACGCGCTAATGCTCAGTTTTCATTGCAGTAGCATATTATGTCGGACTTTTAACGCGTTTTTTTCAAGACAATCTTTTTCAAAACGGTGACCTTATATCTCGAAAACTGATCGACAGATTCTTTTTGGCACGGTTATGCTTTAATGGTAATAGATTGACGATCTCAATTTCCGAAAATAGCCAAGATTATTTAAACAAGTTACGATAATAACTGAGTTTTTTGACCGAATTTTCATACTTCAGATTCATGTGTCACTTTTTTTAAGAACAATTTTGTTAATCTTCTGATAGTTTTTTACCTTTTTTATCAGATGATCAATTTTTATAGGTGAGGGGTCACCGCAATCCGGATCGCGAAATACACGCCCCACTTCCGGCCGGCATACCTGTTCCGGTTTTCAATATTTCTAAATTATCTTTATATCACTATGTCAACAGTCAATTTGCCTTCAATTTAAAAATAAAAATGTTTATCATTAATAGCACCCACAAAATTTCAACTATTTTTTCATGTTCCTTGGTGGATCAGGCATCTTTAGTTATGCTTATTTTGTTCGGTTTATACGTTTGGTTTTTATGTAATTTATGTTTCGTTTATACGTTATTTAACTTAAAATATAGTTTTAATCATAATTAAAACTTGGCGAAGTAGGTAGGTACTATATATGAAATGAATGAGTTGAATTTACAACTGGCGTTATTTGAAATTTGAGTAATAAAAATTATGCTGTTTTCTCCGAGAAATTCTCGCCATTTTTGTTGTTAATTTTTACAATTTCAATGCATTAAATGTAAGCTTTGAATCATGAAAAAAATTGCGCAGTTTCAAATGAAACCTCTTGTTGAAACACCTTTTCCATATGGATATGGATATATGTAAATAAAAAAATATTTACTCAATGAGTTGTTTCTTATTTGTTAATAATAGGATATAATTTAATCTTAAGAAAAATGTAAACTAGACTAGTAGAGGAGATTGCAAAATTAGCATTGTCTGCAAAGATACAATTGTGAAAAATCTTATTAATTGTTGAATTCAGAATCTTTACACATATCAAAAGCTGTTGAAAAATCTCGATTTGTTCGTAACTCAATATACATATTATATTGTTAGTGCGTTGAAAGATGAAAAATTGTTGTTAACACTTCTTAAATTATTTCAAATTTTAAGACATAACAGCTGAACTGTTTTTGACGAATAATAGTTTTTAATACCTATCTTATATGATGTTAAATAAATTGGTGCACTTTATGAAGAAAGATAAAAAAGATTCTTGATGATAAAAGTTCAATCGAGTGATGCTGCGCAACTTAAGACGGACGCCAAGTCGTTGAACGTATTTTTGGACCTGTTCCAATTTTCCCGTGTGCTTCTTGTTTTTCCAATTTTCTTGACGTCCATGCTTTTAATGAGGACGCGAAGATGTACGTGTATGTTAAATTTTAACTTTTTTTTTCTTGTTTTCTTTTTTTGTACGTAAGTTAATGCTTATGTGTGCGTTAGGAAATTATTCAGCCAAAAACGCGGCAGAAAACGCAACTGTGCACACCACACGATAATAGTAATAAGAGCTGATTATGAAAGCGATTTTTTTTATCGATGCACGTAATTGAGTTGTACTTTGAATATATTTCATTATTTATATATTATAATTAAAACGAGAGATATGTTACCCAAAATATTTTAAGCTCAATTATTGGTTTCCAAAATTTACGTTTGGAGTGCTAAAAATATCGACACTTGACCTAGATAGAAAATGGAGGTCAATTAAAAAGTTCTTGTCTACACTATAGAACGAGAGTATCTTCAGAAAAATTACTTCGTGCCCTAATAGAAAAAATCTGATGATCGTCTAATAAAATTTACGTGAGAGCTATACGTAAAGCTTAGAATTATAATACAAATCTGATAAAAGTACATATAATGATGGGCAGCACAATTAGATAAGAAAATACAAGGACATGTCCACGAAGGGCTTATAGTCAACTAACTGTGAGCGGTTTGAAAATTGCAAATAAACTACTACAAAGTACACAAATCAACGCATGAGAACCTTAAATTCATGTGGATATTTATGAGGACGTCCATTATGTCCTCTCTCTCGGGTTCCTTTAACTCTTTGTGGGGCATAGGTCGTCTATTACAACGACTCTCCTCCTGGTCCGGTTCTGCGCCAACGCCTTTAACTGTGGCCATAATTTGTTGACCTGGGTACCTTTTCTCTCGACGGACCTTTTCCAAGTGTTGCGTGGTCGCCCAATTCGACGTCTTCCTTGGATTCAGTGGGATTTTCAATCTAGAGCCTACTGTGCGACGTTGCTTGGCTGTATTCTTAGTGTGTTAACTATCCATTGCAACTTTCGCCTGCGAATAATGGTGTATATCCCGTCTTGGCCTGTAAGTCTGTCTAGGTCTTCGTTGATCACGGCCCCCGGCCAATAAATGTTAAGGATGCGCCAGAGACACCGGTCGACAAAGGCTTGTAGCTTAGATGTTATTTGACAGGTCACATTCCATGTTGAACGGCCGTACCACAGAACCGATTTTACGTTCGATTCGAAGATAGTATTAGATGCAACTCAAGCCTTATTGATGCGAGCCTATACATCAGCTTCGCCGTCAGCTGTAAATATGCTTCCGAAATAGAAAAATTTATCCAATTGCTTTATTTGCTGCCCTTCCAGATAAATTTCATTTGGTCTCCTGGCGTCCAACCTTGTAAGTTTGGTTTGAGCAGCATTGATCATGAGTCCTGCTCTGCGACCATCTCCTCTAAGGGCTTCGGTCATTTGGACTATATGACTTTGTTTGTTGGATAGGAGACATACATCTTCGGCACAGTCCAGGTGCGTAAGGTGGTTTAAATGTTTCCATCTAATCCCTCACGATAGGTGATCATCTAGGGCGCTGTATTCTTGATTCGCATTAAGATGATTTTAGCCGACGATTTGGAGACAGCCTTTTTTTGGGAATCTTCATAATTACACCTGTTATCTGGGATAGGTCTCGGTGTCCCAGTATTCCTGGATTATGGTGAGAAGAATATCAGCCGCAGCGGCATTCCATCAATCCCTAGAGCGTTACCGAGGTCCATCGACTTAATTGCGTCAGTCAACTTCAATATTGTCGGACTTCTGTAAAATATTAACAGTGATTAGAGTTGCACTTGGAAAAATTTCAGGCTTCGGATAATACGAGTACAAGTGTAAAAAATCTTACGTCATCACTTGATATCTGCTTGGCTGATAATAGTGTCTGATGTCAAGGCAGTAAATTCCAAGTTGTAGTATTTTAAACTAGGATTTCTAGCAATAATAGAAGTGCGCGATGCTACTGCTTCTGGAACAAGAACATTTTTTTGGAAGCTTTTTTTCCAGACAGCACTTACTTTGTACCATGTATTTTCTTGCTATTCTCAAAAATTAGGCTCGGCACATTGAAGTGAATAGGGCTGTATCAGTCTTGTAGTATTTTGATTTAAAGTAGGGCGAAGTTCCTTTAGCCTGGGCGTCCAAATGGGGTTGAATGAGGTTTGCTATATTTTGAGTAATGGTAGGGCGAAGTTCCTCTAGCCTGGGCATCCAATATCTTGTTCACTTCTTTATATATCTAATATTATTTTAAACTATCCAGAATGGCTAATCTGGTATAACAGAATTTTACAATTGCCATTTTTGTATCCTACTTTTATTTTAATACAATAAAAAAGTCAAAATAAAAACCAAAACAAACTGTTTTTTAAACTCGAGCAACGTAAGAAATATTAAAATATTTCTTAACACGATCGACGTTTCTAATGAAGAAAATTTAAGCTCCTTTGGCTCGTTCTCAACAACAGCACCAAAGGGTTAACTTTTCTTCAGCTACTGGACGCCTTCACGAAAAACGAAAACTAGATAAAACCCCAACACAAGTTAACCCTTTGGTGCTGCTGTTGAGAACCAGCCAAAGGAGCTTAACTTTTCTTCATTAGAAACGCCGATTGTGTTAAGAAATGTTTTAATATTTCTTACTTTGCTCGAGTTTAAAAACAGTTTGTTTTGGTTGTTATTTTGAAAATTCACTCGGGTCATGTGAATATTTTTGCACATTTTGTGCATTTTAATGAAAAAGTGTTTAAAATTTTCTCTGTATTGAGTACAGTGTTTTATGTCTATGAAGAAATGATTATTACAATTTCAAAGAGTTTGTATTTCACCCAAATTTAAATTTATCAAACTGTACACAGGTTAAGCAAAATATTTTTTTGGGGTTTTCCTTCAATTATGGAAAAACTCTTATATTATTCCCATATTCAAAAAAGGCTGCAAGAACTATGTATCCAACTACAGACCCATTGCTAAATTATCATCCACACCTAAACTATTCGAAAAATTGGTCTATGATTCCACGTTCTTCCACTGTAAGTCTATTTTCTCCCTCTCCCAGCATGGCTTCCTCAAAGGAAGATCTACAACCACCAACCTTACCGAATTCGTCTCCAAAACACTATGTGCCCTGAAAAACGGTAAAGATGTTGATGTTATCGCCACCGATTTTAGTAAAGCCTTTGACAAGATCTCCCATAGCGTTATCCTGTTTAAACTTGATCGCCTAGGCTTCCCCCCTCGATTCATCTCCTGGATTCAATCCTACCTCAACAACCGTCAATACAATGTTCTTTTTAGCTCATCGATTTCTAACCCCATCGTCGCTCGTTCCGGCGTCCCTCAGGGCAGCCACCTCGGTCCATTAATTTTCATCCTTACAATTAATGATGTTGATTGTATCATCAAATACTCAGAGCTGTCCATTTATACTAATGACATGAAAATAATTAAACATATCTCCCCTACAACCGACCCTCTTCTTCTCCAAAATGACATCGATTCGTTCACCACGTGGTGCGTGAAAAACTTTCTTGAGCTAAATACCTCCAAATGCCAGTCCATCTCTTATTCCCGCAAGCGTCTTACCTCCACCCCGAGAACCTACATGTTAACAAACGTACCAGTCCCTATCGTTACCTCTTTGTGTGACCTAGGAATAATCTGTGATAGTGAACTAAATTTCCGTTCCCATATTGATAGCATAATTAACAGAGCTAACTCCGCGCTAGGGTTTGTGAAGCGCTGGTCTAGAGAGTTCTCCAATCCTTATCTTTCCAAATCTCTCTATATTTTCTTCCTTAGACCTCTCCTTGAATATGCCAGCCAGGTATGGTCACCTACGCAAAAAACTTACATTAACAGAATTGAATCTGTCCAGCGTAGATTCATTCACTTTGCTCTACGTGATCTTCCTTGGGTAGACAGATTCAACCTTCCACCTTATGAAAACCGTCTGAAACTGATCGACTTACAACCCCTAAGTAAACGTCGTGATGTTTCCGACGTTCTCTTCATTCATCAGCTACTAGCTGGTGCCATAGACTGCCCTTCAATCCTGCAGTCTTTACCCATCTATACCAACCCTCACAACCTTAGGTTCACTCCCCTTTTCCGACTCGACCGCCATCGCACGAACTACGGTCAACGCGAACCAATTACCAGGATGCTAAGAAAAGTCAACGACCTTCTTCAGAAAAGACATTCTATAAAATCAATTGTCTTTGTAATTTTATCAAAAGCTTTTGGATAACGTAAAAGCAATAAATAGAGAACTTATGTTCAATTCAATTTCATTCAATTTATTTAGAACCTACGTTATAACAAACTACAAAGCTTAATTCATTGACATTACATGCTTCCCTACTATTCTAGAATAATTAATATTCACTTATTTAATATTATCTCTGGTTATGTTGACTAATGCAGAGGAAAAACTTGGGAATGATAGAAACCACTGGTTTATATGTATTACTTGGTTGTATACAAAATGAACATTTGGTTTCTTTTATTATATATTTCTCTCTAAGTAAGAAAGTAAGCGTATGAAGTCCTGGGTATATCCCATGAATAAAACTGCATTAATCTCAGTAATTAATTTTCTCATAATTTATCAATAAATATGAAATTATGTATCAAAGCAAATTAAGCCTAATGATCTAGTTCGATTTTATATACTTAAGTTGCTGCAATCTGTATAGGGTTTTCTTTAGTATTCAAACAAAATAACAAATCATTTGACCAGAAGTAACTAGAATATGAAATTTAAATGAATTTTCATTTTGAATGAATCCCGGAATGAATTGTAAAATTTAAATTTGCCCTTAAATATCTTGATATAAATTTTAATTTTGGAATCTTGTTCCATCAGGAATGTCCTGTTTATGGTTTTACCAACATGGCAACGCTATTGTATGTATGCTTCTACATGAAAAGTTAATCAATACTTGCCACTTCACGTTGAGTCACCTAGAAAGAGATACAGCGAGGCTGCATACGAAATTGAGTTTTTGATAATATTTCAATTATTTGCGATTACGTGGGATGGAGTTATATATTTGCGTCATTCGTGAAAACATCCTAAAACTTTGAAATGGTCCAGCTCGTATCCATTTCAGAAATGCTCTACGATCTCGGTCAAACCCACTACCGGGAACTAAAAGCACCCATCTCTCATTGTTTTCCCTTTGCCGAGCATTTGTTTGTGCTGCATTCGTTCGGGTTTATTTACGTATGCAGGAAGAAATTTTTGTTTGATATGCCCCCGTTGGGGTTATATAGATGTGTACAGCCGCGTTGCTTGGAACATTTACGATGTCTAAGGAAACGACGGATAGCACTGGCAGCATCTTATGAATCACCCGAAGTGCGGACCCCTGTCGTGGCTATACCCGCTGATGTTGGGTCGACGGGTAATATTGCTTGGCGGTAATGGCCGGGCGTTAATTAAGCATTTTCTGTAAGGCCGTTCGTGTATTTGCTCTGACTAATGGGATCAAAAATTTTTGCGCTTTGTTCACAGCTAATTTATTCCTACAGCAAGGCAGGTGCTGGTTAATCAGGAAATTTTAATTGACGTGCAATGACGAAACCACGAAATGAAAATATGGCCATACATGCCCTGTACTCATTTCAATTTTGAATCAAAAATCGATTTAATACATAACATTAATACATATGCATACAAATGTAGCCAACATGAAGAAATTATAATAAAGAGTGGCCATTTTTGTGCGAGAGATCGATCTACGTTAATCGTGGCTTCAAGCAGATGATTGTCTATTTTTAAATTTCACATGCACGACTACAAGAAATGTTCATGCAATAGTAGCTAGAATTTATTCAATAAACTTTAGGCGCATGTTAAAAGTTTAATAGATTTTGCTTTAAAGGTTGAAATGCAAAAAATTACCACACATTTTGATTAAAAACAAAAAATAAAAACACATTACGCCAAAAGGACATTGCGAATTACAACGCTAGGCCAAGGTTCGGAGTCCTCCTTCAGTAGGAATTAAATACAACATAATAAGGGTAATTGGTTACAGGATGCTTCACACAAGGTTCCCTGCTGATTTTATCTTTCGACAAAATAGGTAAATTGTCTAAAAATTTCTATTTTGTTGAACTTTTCTTAAAATTTTATATGATTGGTACATTAATCATTTACATTTTTGTTGTTGAATTAACCCTTCTAACTCAGAAGGCGCACTTGACAGGCAGAAGCCAGGAATCAATTGACCTACCCACCAAAATACACAAAATATTAAGGTGGATGAGGCTCCCACACCACATGCATAAAATCATTAGTAAACAAAAGCCAAAATACACCCAAACACAACAATCAGGGATGCATAGGCAGCTTAAGCCAAGCCAATACAAAACATACAAGGAAGGAAACTTTACGCCTTACAAAAAAGAAAAAAAAAAGAACAAAGACAAGTGAGTACAACAGGATGGTTACAAGTTATAAAGGCTCATCTTTAATGTTAACTTGTCCACGTTAGTGCTGAAAACATCACCAACACCATTAGCAAACCTACACATGCGATTAACAGGCTCGAACATATCGTAACTAGTGCGCGAGAAAGCTATCTGAAAGCTCGAACGGTTTCGAAAGGAATAGGACAGTTCTCTGGGTGATATTTTGGAAGAAAGTTCCGCACTGTCAATCTTTCCCTGCAGAAGCTGGTGTAGAAAAATTATATCGGCAACCCAGCGACGCTTGTCGAGAGTAGCAAGTTGTAGCAGTCCCAACCGATCACCATATGGAGGTAGAATAAAAGGGTCACTCCACGGCAAAGCACGAAGGGCCGATCTCACAAATCTACGCTGTACAGATTCAATACGTTTAGTGTGAGATCCATAAAACGGAGACCAAACCGGACTAGCATACTCCAGCAGTGGTCTAACAAGGGATGTATAAAGATGGAGGCTTATGTGAGGGCTAGGAAATTCCCTGGACCAACGGAGGATAAAACCTCCTTATTAATGTGGGGGATGAAGTTAAGTTGCCTATCAAGATACACACCCAAATCCTTCTCTCCTTCCACCCGTTGAATACAAGTATCTTCAAACTTGTACTGAGAAGTACAGCAGTTGATGGACCTCGAGAAGGTCATAACCTGACATTAACCGATGTTTAATTTAAGATTATTATTGACACACCAGCTATAAAATATTTGCAGGTCCGACTGCAATATCTCGCAATCTGCAAAAGATTTGATTGGGAGAAAAATCTTGATATCGTCCGCATAAATAAGAATTTTACTTCTTTGAAGCAAATAAGTAATGTCATCAATAGATAGGATGAACAACAGAGGCCCAAGATTACTACTCTGAGGAACGCCGGAAGGAGCCACAAAAGCATCAGAGAGCACGCCACGAAAACGCACTCTTTAAGTCTTATTGTATAAATACGACTTAATCCATGCAATAAGTGGGGCCGGGAAACCCAACCTGGCCAATTTGAAAACGATAATAGAGTGAGACAGCTTATCAAAGGCTTTACTAAAGTCGGTATAAATGCAGTCAGTCTGGCAACCTTCCAGAAATCCACCCACACCGCCAGACACAAACTCTAACAAGTTGGAAACCGTTGACCTACCCTGAATGAATCCATGCTGCCTGCTAGAGATTAATCCCCTACACCCAATAGACAATTGGGACTGGATCATCAGTTCGAAGAGTTTTGGAATGCAAGATAGTTTAGCAATAGGTCTACATTTAACAACCTGACAATTATTACATTGTCCCATTTTCCGCAGAGAAAAGATTTTGGTCTAAATTTTTTATCGATCCTAATTAGTTTCATAAAAATTCTAGAATTAGTAATGTTAAATATCTCGGTATTAATCGAATTTAATGATATCAGTGGGTAGTAAAACGGTCACCTTACAAAGTAAAAACTTTAAGTAGGTATCGTTTTCCTCAACATATTCCGTGACAGAAAAATTCATCAAATGTTGCCTCAAGAAGAACCCTCCGTACTTCCATCCCATTTAATTCGACAATTAATTCTTAGATTAGAGAGATGGGGTCTAGAAGTTCTGGCAGTGTATACTCCAAAAACTTTGTACAAATTTAGCCATTAAGTACTTACGGCCAAATGTTTGATCCTATTAAATGGTTACCGATAAAATCAGCCCAAACATTGACACTGAATTTGTGGTGGAACGGGGTCATGTGGGTCCTATGGGTCCTATGTGGGTTAGTATCCGACCAGGTATTGAGGTCTTGAAAGTTTGTGATACTATCCATGGTGAATTGCGATTCATCTGTCCACAGAATGCGGTCTAGACGCGCTCTTTTATTTATGTCGCATTCCAGAAGCCAAATCTAAAATTCCAATCTTGTCTCCAGCAGTCCTTGGATATGTTGATAAGAACGTAATCCTTCTAAATGAATAGTCCCTAAAACTTTAACTGAAGACACTCCTAATCCTTTCGTATTCGTTTCAGAGTTTATATGATGAGGGTGATTTTTTGATTATTTGCGATTCGACGTCGAGGAATTTTCCGATGTTTCACAACGTGTTTCCCTGTTGTTTGAAGTCACACTCCCGGTTTCTTTTAATCTCCGGAAATTTCACGAAAATATCCATCTTTGGGTGCACATCTATTAGGGAATCTCCTTTGATATTCCAGTACAACCGCTCTATCTTTTTCGTCCACTACACGATATATTTAAATTGTATCCGCGTATTCCTCAAAAGTGAATTTTATCCCATTTCTCAGTAATTTTATATTATCAGCACCCATATTTATCGATTTGTTTTTCACCGAATATAAATTTGCAATCATTAAAAATGCGACGAAATGCTGTTTTACAAATCCTACATTAGGCCTTGACTCGGATATAATTCCCAGATTTGGGCAGGTTCCGGAGGGCTTTAAAACTTATTGGTGCTGCCACAATCTCTAAGAGCATTGACTCTCTGGACCATCGACCAAATGCCGGTTGTCTCACACTCTTCTATCGCTGCTTCTACGACAATTATTCTAACGAAATTACTAGTCTGATTCCACAAGACAAGAGCTTCATGTCGCACAAGGTAATGAGGACAATAAAATATATTAAACTAACCTCTTCACAACTAAGCAAGTTGTAGCAGTGCTCTAAACCAAAATGTTGAACCCTCCCTCTTAGAAATTTTGTTTATTTTATGAATTTTCTAATAACAGTGCAATAAAAGTCAGGGATTTTTAAGGATGTAGTTTTTCTAATCCTTTCTCCACGTTGACATGTTGTATGTTATAATAATATGGGCAATTAAATACAAATAAGAAACAGGTGTATTAACTACAAGCATTTTCGTGATAGTTTGAGGAAATGCTGAATTTTAGAAAATTGCAAAACCTTTTATTCACTTTTGTAAGTGCCTGCAGTGGCATGAGTTAGACCAAACTAGAGCGAACTAGAGTAGCAGAAAATTCTCATGTTGCCAGTCAGGAGCGATGAATTGAGGAATCCTTTCCAGAGGAAAAATTCCAAGGGGACGACGAGGAGAAGGCGGTGCTGGAAGCCACACAATTCCCTCGAGAAGCTAGAAAGAATGGACCCGGCATCCATCACCGACTGGGACAGAGCGACCATGAAGTGGGCCGAGAGGCACTACTAATTCATGCCCCTACACGGCAAAATTACTCGGTGCTGCGTTCGTCGAGAGAAATGTCTTTACCATAAAAAAGACTGCGGGTAAAAGGGCGCGTTTCTTAGATAAGGACGATAACACAACAATATAGCCGATGGAATCTCAATCGAGCCCCGCTAAAGACAAAACTGGAACGTCTTCAAGGGAAAGTCTATCCCAAAAGAAGAGTGTGGGGACGTCCAATGAGGACATAAGAAGGAAACCCGAGGTGGGAGGGACAATTGTACTATCACTTGTATCATCAGCGGCTTATTAAGATTCCCCAATATAATACTTCTGGCTGGATGTGGATGACGAAACTGATTGTATGTAAAGACCAGTTCTCGCTCGATTTCCTCAGGCCCAGCGTGTCAAAATTGGGCAAATTGTGGGAGGCGGCTTCGCTGCGATCAGTCCTAAGATCGCAGAACCCTATTATTCCCTGTGGGGCTTGGAAAGTCCTTTGGATGGCTGAACCAAAGCCGACTGGCTGGAATGTCCTCTTACATTTGACGGAGGAATCATTGCCACCCCTTGAAGAAACCAAGTTCAATTTATGTGTGGCTTCAACACATGATGTTGCCTCGGAAGCTGGGACGTAACCAATGGAACAGCGGAACAGACTGACGGGAAGGATCACCCCGCAATGAATCCAGAGTCAGTAAGCAAAGCTGATGCCTCGGAGGCCGAAACTACGGTCTCAGCAATTTTTAGTGGACATGACCAACAAGAAGAAAAAAAGCGATGATGCTAAAGTCCACCACACTCTTTGAGGTAATACATCAATGAACGAGGTGAATCATTGAAATTAATTTTATTTTACTAACAAATTTATGCATATGTAATAGGGGCAATAGGCCTACATTTATTACGACAAACAAATCAGAGGTTTTGGATTTGACATTCGTTTGGGAATGGCACAATATAAAGGTTGATAACTAGAGAGTGTAGGAAAAAGGTCCTCTCTGGACCACTGCTACATTCGTTCCAGTATCAAACTCTCTAAAGATCCAACGAAATCCTTTTGCTAGAACCAACTGGGATAAGTTCAAGAGCTGTGTCGTAAGTATTGGCCAGCTACCGGATGGTGAATCACTTGCAAGCGGTTAATCCATAGATTTAGTGGAGACGGATTCGAAAGTTCCTTGAAAAATAGCTGCCCTTTTAGAAATATTATCCTGCTTGGTGGGGCAAGAATGTAAGCTTGCTGACTGAGACGGCACTCACGGAAGCTAGACCTACTATATTAGCCAAGGACTGGGCTGCGTTTAAGGCAAGCCAAAAAGAACTCAAAAAGGAAATAAGAAGAGCCAATGTATGTCAGGATGTAATTTCTGTTAATCTATTGAGAGTACAAACGAAGCCGCCAGGCTCAGGAAAATTCTCGCAGGCAACCAAAAATTTCCTTTTTTTCTGATGCGAAGTGATGGCACTTACACAGAGTAGACAGAATTGCTCATAAGCACGAACTTTCCTTGTAATTCGGCAGCAATCAGTGATTGCGTTCTTCGAGCGGAGGTTCGGACGAATACCCCTACGAGAGTAAAGTTATTAAATATTGCCACATATGACGAAGTGAAATGGGCTATTGAGTCAGTCCATGACTTCCAATTGCTAGGAGCAGATGGGATTATGCCCTGCATGCTGCAGAGGGCTCATGTAACGATCATTTCTTGGCTTGATTTTTGAACGCTGCTCACTTCACGCCTTGACCCCTTGCTTTGCGACAGGTCAAAGTTATCTTCATCCCCAAGGCAGGGAAAAACGGGTACATAATGGCTTAGGACCAATTAGCCTTACCTGTTTTCTTTTAAAAATGTTGAAAAGACGGTGTTAGCAATGCTCAACACTCTTACACGAAAGGGAAGTCAGCGGAAACTGCGCTTCATGAGGTGGTAGGTAACATTGAAAAGACACTCAGATGTAAGGAATTCAAATTGGGTACATTTCTGGATATAGATGGTGCCTTTAACAAAGCCAGCTGCCGCGTTGGAGACAATGCTCCATCTTACTCCACTGGACATCCACCGTAGGAGTATAGATGCTCTTAATGCCATTAGACTAAAAGAATTCAAAAGTTGCAAACTTTGGACACAGCAGTATACTAATGACCTATCCGGAAGATCTTCTGCAGGAGAGCACTGACTATACCATTCCTACAATAAGCTGTGAGAAAGCTTTCTCTACTAGAATAACTAGCAGGGAGAAGTGGGAATGTGGAAAGGAAGGTTGCTGTCAATGTCAGGTATACGGATCTTCACAGATGGCTCAAAGTTAGGAACAAAGTGGTATCGGGGGTTTTCTCCGATTAAATAATTGCTGGTGCGCAGATGCCGGAACGGTATCCAAAGCTTGTGGGCTCTACACAGGGTGATTCTCTGCTGGGTACCGGGTCATAGCGATGTGACGGGTACAAGGCGGCCGATGTTCCGGCGAAAGAAGTTTCGCAGATAAACGCTTCAAAAATAGACAGATTAATCGGACGGCCTCTAATTTCAGTAAAAAGGGAGATCGATTTAAAAGCTGTTGTGCTCGCCGAGCGCAGGTGGATCGGTGTTACAACTTGCGACATATCAATGAGGATGTGGCCAGAGTGGAATGAAAAGAGATCGGGGTTTTAACTGAGGCCGCCGGAATCTCCGTAATATCACTGCGGTTATAACGGACCACTGCCTTTTTGGTAGTTATGCCGTCCGCATGCGTATTCTTGCTATCGTCTTCTATCGGAGTTGCCTTACTTTATAAATCCCCGGGACTAGTCAGGAGAAGGTTTCATGCTGGTTTAACTAATCTTTGCATGGCGCTGCTAAATCGATTCGGGTGAGGTTCATCCGTAGTGGTATCGCAACGGACCATATCAAGGTCTATGTGAGGCCGACTCCTTCTAGACAAAGCGGTTGTTCTTTTTTCAGATATAATATCGCATTGAAGATAACATCATTATTATTTTCAAGTTGTAGTAGTAGTTATTAGTTGAACCATGACTTTATAGTTATTTGAAAGAAGGTATAAACTACCTTTATTACCAACTTTATACATCTGGCCTATACCAATCGGAAATTATTTTGATTAAATCTCAATATATTACCGAAAATTTCTGAATTGATTTTACCGAAATATAGTATAATCACTAACCTACTCCTTTAATTATCTAAAAGAAAATTCGCTAAGAGCTTGATGGGTTCGTAGAGTTATTTCTAAATTTTTCGTAAACTATTCTTGGTTAACTAAAGCCTACATTCAGGAATTTTTTTAAATATTCTGCATCGGCAGTTTAGAAATTAGTGGGAGGGGGGGGGGGGATACTTTGATAATCGTCGCCAGAGCTTTTTGAGATTATGTCTGCCCCCGATTTCTGGCCCGAAAATATCATTGCACACGAGTTTGTGCCCCGTCGTAGGGTCGCGGGAAGCACTCAAAACGGAACCTCTTCTAACAACCAAAAAAACTAAGTACGCTATCCCTTTACTACCAAAATGTAAGGGGATTAACAACAAGAACAAGCCAGTTATTTCAGGCTTCTCTTGCTTGTTTTTACGATGTCATCGCTCTGACCGAGACCTGGCTTCATAATTGTTTTAACGATGCAGAAATTCTTGACGAGTCCTATCAGATTTTTCGTAAGGATAGATACTCTGACTCTATGGCTCGTGGTGGCGGTGTGCTGGTTGCATGTAAATCGCATTTGGATTGCGGCGTTGTTGATATACCTGCTTATTCCGACACACTCTCAATCGAGCTCTTAGCTCTTAAGATATCTCTGGGGAAGTTTATATTTTCCTGCTATGTTGTTATATCCCTCCAAACTTGACAAACTTTGCTGATGCAAATGGTCAAAGTCTTTACGATATTTTAATTCTTAGCTTAGATTTTATTAATAATATGACAAACCCTGAGGAAGAAATTATCCTTCTTGGTGACCTTAACTTAAACAACGTTCAATGAGTATTCAACGCTGATGACGATGACTACCTTCCTTCAAACCGTCTTACTGCTAAAGACTCCCATTTTCTTGACGCCATCTCCTCCTCTGGTTTACACCAAATGAGTGATGTAAAGAACTCTATGGGAAGGCAGTTAGATCTTATCTTTTCTTCCGGTTCGAGTAATACTAAAGTTGAGCCAACTTCTCGCAAATTATCCGTTATCGACAGTTTACACCCGCCCATTTCCATCTATTTTTGCTACGATGGTTCTAATATTGTTGACCCCAACGTAGATCAGTACGTTCTTGATTTTAAAAGGGCGGACTTCTCTGATCTTTCAAACAGGATCCTCTCAATCGATTTCCCATCACTTTTTTATGATTGTGATGTCGACGATTGTGTTTCTGTATTTTATGATAAGATTTATGATCTGTTTAATTTCTGTGTTCCACTTAAGCGGTCGACATCATCCTGCCATTCTCCCCCGTGGTATACTAGGGAACTACGGAGTCTTAAGAATAAAAAAAATAAATTATGGAAAACCTACTTACGCTGTGGTAGCACGTCAGCTTATTCTGAATCCGTATATTGTCATGACTGCTTTTTAGCGTTATCTTCATCCTTATACAGGGAATACCTTGATGATATTCGCAGTAACTTGCATAATGATCCTCGTACCTTTTTTAAATTTGTAAATTTGAAGAAGAAAACTGATAATTATCCATCTACAATGTGGTATAATGGATCCTCTAGTTGTAGCGCGCCCGATATTGTCGATAACTTTGCATCGTTTTTTGAGGGCGCCTTTTCACCAGGCAACTTTGTGCCTTCCCTGGATAATTTTGGCCATATCCAAAACCGTCCCGCTACATCCATTGCTTTGCCCATTATATCTCGTGATATTATCTTGAATGGTATCAAGGAGCTTAAAATGGACTTTTCCTCTGGCCCTGATGGTGTTCCACCCGCATTCTTGAGATCCTGTTCTGATGCCTTACTCACTCCATTGGAACTCATCTTCAATAAATCTCTTCAGGCCGGTAGATTTCCTACGATATGGAAGTGCTCCTTTATAATTCCTGTTTATAAAAAGGGGCATAAAAACTTCATAACAAATTATAGGCCAATCGCGAAGCTTTCCTGCATACCCAAGTTGTTTGAATCTGTAAATAATATATAATAAATACACAGCTTGTTGGGCAATGTAAGGGGTTAATCTCATCTAATCAACATGACTTTCTGCCTGGTAGATCGACGACAACTAACCTGCTTGAATTTACATCCCACATTATCTCTGCCTTCCAACAAGGTCTCCAGACTGATTGTGTCTACACCGACTTCAGCAAGGCATTTGATAAGCTCCCTCACTCCGTGATTATGCTTAAGCTTGAAAGGTTGGGTTTTGTACCTTTGTTGCTCGACTGGATCTGCTCTTATTTAAAAAATAGGACTTACCGTGTCTCTTTCCGTAATACTTTATCTAGAGTCGTTAGGGCTTCATCTGGCGTGCCGCAGGGTAGCCATCTGGGGCCGTTGCTGTTTATTCTAGCCATTGACGACATTGTCCCTCTGATTAAGCACTCCAAAGTTTTAACCTACGCTGATGATATGAAGATTTTCTCATGCGTTAGAAACAGTTATGATTCTTCCTGCATCCAGGGGGATTTGAATACCTTCAGGGTTTGGTGTGCCTCAAATGGACTGCAACTTAACCTGGATAAATGTGAAGTTAAGTGTTTTTCTAGGATCATCAATCAGCTTGTCTTTGATTATACCTTTGCGGATACTACTATCCGTCATGTGGAGTATTTTACTGACCTTGGTGTAAAGCTAGACAGAAAACTCGATTTCACTCTGCACATAAACCATATCGTATCTCGGAGTAATTCAATCCTGGGTTTTTTTAAGCGCTGGTCCAGGGAGTTTTCTGATCTACAGACTCATTGACTTATTTTTTTCTTTAGTTAGACCAATTCTCGAATATGCATCTCAGGTTTAGTCTCCTTGCTATGCTGTTCATTCTAGACGCATTGAATCGGTGCAGCGGAACTTTGTTAGGTTCGCACTAAGGGACCTTCCGTGGAATGATCCATTAAGGCTTCCTCCTTATGAGGATCGCCTCTGATTGCTTAATATGCACTCGTTGGAGGAACGACGTAGAGTTGCTGACCTAGTATTTATTCACCAGCTTTTGAACTCGAATATAGATTCTCGCTCTCTTGCAAGTTTGGTAACTTATAGGCATGCTCCGTATAGGTTAAGGAGATGGCCTTTACTACATGTTGCTCATTCTTGGTCTAACTATGGTATGCATGAGCCTATTAATCGCATGTGTAGAGCCGTGAATATGTGTCCTATTTTTGGCCTGGCTCTTACTAAAGATTTGCTTAAACGATCTTGGTTATCAATGCACCCCTGATTGTTTTTTTTGGACGTGTTTTGGTGTTTTGTTTACTAATATTTTTCTTTGCATGGGTTGTGGGAGCCTCATTCACCTCAATATATGTTATATTCTGGTGAATAGGTCAATTGGTTCCAGCCTTCTGCCTGTGAAGTGCGCCTTCTGAGTTAGAAGGGTTAATTCTATTATAACGACTTTGAAAGTAAATATCTCGTAAAATCAAAACAATATTTTCTGTTGTATTTTATGAGATCTATCTAAAGACTCAATGGAGTAAGTTAAAATAATTTTTGAGTACACTCTACATATGCGAAGGGGTCCAAAAATTATTTTTCCCAAATCCTTATTATTTTTGTTTGTGAGTTATCAACTTATGCTAACAAATTTCATCTTAATGGGTATATAAATGAGAGGATGCGAGAGCTGTGACATACAGACAGACCAAAACAATAATGGTTCCTAGTTGATAAAAGAAAAGAACAACAGAGTTATATAAAAAAGTCAAGTTCCACTACTATATACAAAATTATAACCCTAGCTGCAGAATTGGTTTCACCTCGCTAACGCTTAATATTGTTGTTTGTCCTCGTTTTTCATTAATCTAAAGCCATAGCTGCTTATCTTGCATTTCGAAAGGGTCGAATCATTAAATATTGATTAATCAATTTAAAATAGTAAAACTTTCCAGTTAAATATTTTGATTACTAATTAACCGTTCTGTTGGCTTAATTTTCCGTGAATATAAAATTCACGGGGGCGGGTGGAAATCCATTTCAACAGTTGTCGCCCATAAATTTTCTGGCCACAGTCAGTAGCTAAATCCCATCATCATTCGATTCGCTTCAGACTAGAGCCAGCGAGAAAAGTCTAATGTTCCTTCGTTTTGTTTTCTTTGACTTTTTCCCGTCTGTACAAGAATTTTCTTTATAGTTTTGTTTTTCTTCGGACTTCTTTTCGAAAATTTATTTTATTTTTTATTTGCTTTTTTCAGGTTGCTGGCGCGTGGCCAAAGCGACTGTAATCATCAGCGGAAGACGAAGTGGAGCAGACGAAAAACGACGTCAAATTTTCGTACGAAGTGGTAAGTACGCAAAATCTTGAGTTTTGTTTCCTAGCGATTTGGCAGGCAAAAAATTCTACTTTAATTTTCCCAATTTTTCATTGTTAGCCCGTTTTGTGATAAATAAACTGTGAAAAAGTGATTGCAAAAAACGGTGCACGCTGAGTTATATGGGGGGCTAGGAGAAATTTATCTCGCATCCCAGTCTAAAACCACTGACTCTCAATACTTATAAATTTTAATTTTTTTGTGGAATTCTTTTAATTTGTTGATACGGGTACTAATCTTCGTTTTTAAACTGTAATACTTACTCCAAGGTTCTGACAAATGCAAATGATACCTGTACTGTCAAATGTGAAAGATATAGCATGCTGGCTTTCCACACAAAAGTCTCGGATTCAGCTCTCGCCGGGCGGCGGCATTTCATAGTTCTTTTTGGCTGACAACAGATTACTCTAAAACTCTCTTGAGGTTGGAGACCAATTTTGGATCTTTTTTGAATCTTTTCTTCCAATCCTCCTTAAACATTTATGAAATTACTTAAATAAAAAAGCTCGTATAAGGACACCTATTAGTAAAAATTTATCACGATTGGCAATACTCCAAATATGAAAAAAGATTCCAAAAAGTGTACAAAAAATTAAGCCTAATGCGTGACCATGTCATCATTAAATTTTATATTAAAAACTAGAGGGAGTCGAACAAAATAATAAATACAGGGTGGTTTTTAGATCTAACGTGCGGAAATAAGTGGGATTACAGATCTCACCTAGCCAAACAACAAATTTTATGGCAGGAATCTCAACGGTTTGGGAGTTACAGGGTGATTCATAAATTCCAAACTTTCATGGTATGCACATCACTCTTTTATTTTTATGATTGATCTACTCAACGCAGCGACATCGAAGAAAAGCCAAAAAAACTACTACCCTATGACCTTTTCAAAATAGTCAACAATGTTAATCTTACTTCTTTCATTTCAGGTAAAGTCACTTAAAAAAGTGAAAAACCTTTTCCAACAGGTACAACACATCCAGGTAGATTAATGATGTAGAAATTCCTTTTGGGAAATATTACAAAAATCAGCAATTTAAGGAAATTGAACTCAAATTAATCCTATAACGTTTTTTATTGAATTCGATACTTATTAGAATTAATGCTATTATGTTACAAAAGCTGTTCAAAATGTCTTCCACTACTTTTCAAGCATAGCAACAACCTCCTTCTAATTCCCTCTTTAAGGTGTATTGTAGCCAACCTCTTCCATACTTTCGTCGCTTTAGTCCAAATTCTGCTGAATAATTCGCCTCTATTGTTAACAGACCCTGAATAAACTTCACACCTCACTGTTTTCCATAAAATAAAGTTCAATGGAGTGATTTCTGGAGCTCTAGCAGGCCAAGGAATCGGTGTACCCCGTCCAATCCAGCCTTCAGATAATTTTTCATTTAATATTGCTTCGTAATGTTGGCAACATGCACCTCCTCCTCCTCTGTAAACTGCGATTCATTCGTTCACAGAATTCGGCCCAGAAACGCCCCGTTCTCAATGTCGTATTACAGAACGCAAACAAGACATTTGAATGAATAGCCCTCCAAACTTGAACTGAAGATACTTTTAGTCGTCTTGCGACTCGTCTTGCCTGATGATTATTTGCTACTCGATGTCGGCAGAATCTTCCGATGTTTCAGATCGTTATTCTATGCTGTTTGAAGTTATATTTCCGCTTTCTTAAGGTTAAGACCTTCCGAAAGTCCACGAAGGTACCCCTCTTCGGTATATACGCTGCTTAGGGAATCTTCTTTCATATTCCAGTACAGCCGCTTTTTCGTTTTAGTCTACTAAACAATAAATGTAAATTATATCCACGTATTTTTCAAAACTAACTTACCCATAGTTATGAAATTTTTTTTTAACTATGATCGATATTCTTGCTGACTGACTCTATTTAACAGCAAAATTTCCATTAGATATCAGTAACAGAACGCTAGGATACTAGGGTGTGAACTTTAGCTACACACGGGGTAATATTGGAGATAAAAATAACAGTTTTATAACTTTTTTGCAGCAATAATTAAAAATAATTACCTGTGTACCCAAGACAAAAATGTTCTTAAAAATTTTGTTTATTTAAATAATTTCCTGCATAAAGTGCAATAAAATAATTAGGCAATCAGGGATTTCTAAGAATACGGTCTTTCTAACTAATCTAATCAATGGTATGAGTAAGATCAACATTGTTGACAACATTGAAAAGGCCATTGGGTTAGTAATTGTTTAGCGTTTGCTTCATGTCGCTGCGTTAGGTAGATCAAAAGATAAAAATAAAAGTGTAATGTCCACACCATACCAATACTGAAATTTATAAATCACCCTGTAACTCCTAAACGGTTTAGATTGCCCCCTCCTGCCATTAAATTTTTTGTTTGTCTAGCTGAGATCTATCAGCCCACTCATTTCCGCACGTCAGATCTGAAACACCCTGTATACACAAATAATTTACAGTTTTTCCATTTGTTGTTAATATTATTGAATTCTTATTGTTAAATGGAATATAAAATGTTCTCGTTTACACTTATTTTTGACGTTGAGTGTATCGGTAAATCTTCAATAACAAGAAATATACACTTATTGTAAAAATTTATTATCTCTGATATGGGTTAACGTTTAAAGCATTACGAAACACATCAAGGAACTTCAAATTTATGCCCAATATTCCTGCTGGCATATCCTTAAACCTAATTCATAGATATAATGAGTACACACTACACACTAAACTACCAGATATAACACAGTTCAAGCAGTTGGTCGGTTTCATTTGGATTCTATACTAGAGGCTGTAAAAAGAAATTCTATAAACTTCACGACTTCACGACATTTAGTTTCGCATATGTTAATATAATTCAATTGTCGATAAATTTCTAAATTAGATTCAATCTCAATATAGATATTTTATGCCTACCTACTACTACCTTTTTAACTTCCTAGTTTTTAGAGGTATTTTTTAGCACAACTTCCATTTTTTTTGGATGGGTAAGTGTATGTGTGTGTTTGGTAACGTGTTGGAGGGTTTTTGTATGCCAATAAATTTTATCGAACGATTTTTTTTTGGGGAGCACCTAAAAATTTCGCCAAAATAAATTTCGCCAAACCTGAAATGTCGCCTTTTGCCACCAATCAAAATCTGAAAAATTTCGCTTTATTTTGAATCGAGAATTATAAATTCGCCACTGCGAAAAGTCGACCATAAAAAACCGATCTCCCTGTAAAATGTTGCGAAAAATGTCGTCAATCTAAAATATGCCAGACCAATCATTTATTTTTGGATTTTCCTACAGGCCATTCAGAATTATTATGTTGTCAGTACTGTAAAGCAACTTTACAATTTTCCAAATTCGAATTTGGAGTTGTATTTGTTGCTGCCGCAACTGCAGTTATAATAGCGGCTTTATGTTCAACTAAATAAAATAGCATGTGAAGTAAATGAGTAAAAAGTAGGAGTCGCAGTTACTTCAGTCAGTCTTTAAAGCAAGCAGCCGCAAGGGAACCAATCTGGAAAGTGGTCGATGTTTAATTGAATAAATGTTTGAGGTTTCAATATAGTTCTTTCCTTCTTTTGTTCAATCCTATCCAAAGTTATTTTGATAGTCATATTACACAATTTTTATTTTTATTTTCTAAGTATTATACATATTATATATTTTCTAGTATTGCTTTTGTCTCTTTCAATTTCTTCCTTCTCTTCAACAATAAATACTAATTAATAAGAGGCAAATCATTAAATTTTGTTGTTATAAGTGAAGTGGGTAAATACCGGTAATAGAAAGGTGTTGCTAATTGCAGCGCCAGTGGGGTAAAGTACTAAAGGATAAAGATGATAACATTTGTTAATAAGCTAATTTTGTTGCTTAAATTGAAAGCATATTAATAAATTCCGACAACAATTGAGCGTGTAATGTAAGCATCATTATGATAACTCGCCAGATAGCAGGATCTTACTTTACTTACTTTAGGTCAAATTTGGGCACATCGTCAAAGTTCAGGAATCGTTTCTAAGCAGAACAACACTAAAGTGGTACAGTTTACCATCTTCTATTTTTCCCTCGTCTTATGAGTCCGAAAATTTCAAGCGATGCGTGCATCGACATCTCCTTTACTCAACTCCTTACCCCATTTATATTATCCATAATTTCCCTTGGACATAAACAAATCGGAGCCGCCTGGTAGTCCAGGCGTCAGGTATTTTTTAATTACAAGTTCACCTACCTCGCTGAATTTTTGCATGCGGTTTTAGGGCACCCTGGAAACACTAAATCCACATTTTTCTATTTTTTTCTGTTCTGTTGGGGGAGGGGTAGAAGGCGAACGGGTGGAAAACTTGTATCGGCCATTTTTCATTGTACGGCGATAAAAAATACGATCGTAGAGGGCGCTTCAAGCGCTACAACTTTGCCCCTGACGACTTTTGCGCTATCGTCAACCCTTATGACCGAGGGGGGCGGGGGAAACATATTCGGAGCGCACATTTTTTTTTCATTGAAATTGACTATTTGCTATGCATTATTAAACATTTCATGCATATGCACATAATTAGTAATTAGTTACACATAATTAGTATAAAGTGGGTTGTAAGTTGGGAATGCTCGTAAAAATACATATAAATTCGTAATGTTCGTAAAAGTACACAAAAAATTCGTATTTCGGTATCTATACTTTTAATCAAACAAATTAAAGCAAAAATTTTGAAAATATAACAAACCATTTAAATTTCTACACTTTCTTCTAATTGAAAAACTCTTCGTTATTTTTCAGCACAGCTTCTAAGAATCTGGGGATTCTGGCAAGAAGTTTATTTATTGTATGTGGTAATTTTGAGGGTTGTGATTTCCTGCATTATGAATAGCTGGCCCATCAAGCGAAAACCTGAAAATATATCATCATCATGTACTTATATGTCTTTATAATCCTACTTGTAGAATATTTCCCCGATTTTAACCAAATCACCAACTACATATTCAAAGAAATACCCCAACCCATCAAAACGCCAGCGTGATACTTTAATTTTGGCAAAATTCATTGTGGCGGGTCTAATGCAGTCATCCATTCACAAGACCCGTTCCACAGCTTCCATTGTTCAATTTCGGTGCTGACGGGAGCAACCTAATCTCTTGGGATTTGCTGACTTATGGGGGGTTTCTCATCCAAAAATCTATTCTTTTTATCTATTCATTAAAATTTTAGATCGCTATTCGAAATATTTTTGATTTATAAATATATTTGTACACATATAAGTATTAAGTTAGTTTTTCTACGCAAATGAACCTACTTGTATCGTAGAAATAAAAAAAAAACCGCGTTGTCACTCGCATCAAAATGGTTCTGCAACGAAAATTTAAAAAAAAATTTTCAGCTATTTGGACAACGCCAACTTGCTTGCTGCTAATTCATACTTACCACCTTCATCGCAGCCTCTTCCGTCTGCACCGCAGTGCACCAGCAGGCCAAAGCCGCTACACTTTCGCACTCGGGAAGTTTTTAAGATACTCTTTAAACTTGACATGTTCAAAGCTACTGGACCTGATGGTTTTTTGCCCCTGGTTTTAAAATCCGCCGCCTTTGTTTTGGCTAAATATATGCGCAAACCCTTTCCCCTGTCGCACTTAACAACAGGATAGTTTCCGTCTGCGTGGAAACTTGCTTATGTTCAACCGATATCAGAACAAGAAGAGACGTGCGAACCCTCTAATTACAAACCAGTTGGTCTCACTTAGATCTTATTTAAAGTTTGTGAATCACTCATCAACTCACAGTTGTCGAAATATTTAGACAATAACCAGCTTATCAACGATTTCTAGTACGGTTTCCGCGCTGGCTGCTCAACCGGTGACTATCTCTATGATTTTAGTCAGTCCGAGATCGTCGCTCTTGATATTTCAAATGCTTTTTGTCTGGCTGCCCTTTTAGCCAAACTTCAACCATTTCGTTTGCATCTTCACCTCTTAAAATGGATGGCCGTTAAATCAGTGTAATAGTAGATGGAATTACATTTAATCCCTACGAAATAAATGCCGGGGTACCTTAGGGTTCAGTTCTCTCACCAACCTTGAATTTTAGCTGGACCAAACATATATTTTCTTTCACCAAATTATTTTAATTTAAGAAATACTTAACCCTGTCTGCCTTGGCGCTGTTCTGTAAGTCCCACATCAAGCCTAGACTCGAATATTTAGGCAGGGGCCGAATATTAGACAAAGTGTAACGTAAGACTATTAAACGTCTTGACGATCTCACTCTTTATCGCTATTTACTAACCAAATTGCTGGCCTGATACCTTGTAGACACATCACAACGAGCTATATACGAGCTTCAAGTCGCCAAACGGGCATCTTTTTTAAGCAGAACAATACGACTGTGGAACAATTTTCCATCTTCTATTTTTCCTCGTCTTATGAGCTCGGAACTCTTAAACGAGGCGCACATCGACATCTCCTTCACTCAATTTATTAACCCATTTCCCTTGCTCTTCATTCCCTTCCTTCCAAGGCTGCGCTTTAGCGTCATAGGGCATCCCCTGTGCTTTGCTGTCATCATATAAAGAAAATCTAGGTAAAAAGACTCCCTCTTATTTAAAAAAAATCACCCTCTTCGCCCCCTTCCCCTAATTTTATTTCTCAACTTTTGTTTTCAGCCGAGAACGATTACATGTTTCAGATAGTGCCGGAATCGTGGTTACCACAACTTATTTTTTTAGACTAAATTTCGCCCTCTAGTATTAAATTGTTAAAAAATAAATCTGTGAAAATAACAGGGCACTACCTGTTAAAGGAAGCGAGAAAAAAATAGAAAGAATTGTTCGTTTGTTGCCCCTTTAGCTATGTTACTGCTACATATCCCATTAACCCTTCACACGTTAATCGTGTTTTAACTGTGGACAATGACCCAAGAAATTTGTTCTGATATTCTGATTTGTGTGTGTGAAACCAAAATTGGATAAAACGTTCGCTCAGTATCCAACAGATTCTACTTGCATTTGAATATCGCTCTATTTGTCTAACTTACAAAATGAATAAGCAACGCAACGTATTCGAGTATTTTGCCCAAAGTAAAAGTAAAGACATGGTGGACACCCAAATTATTGACTGATTTTACCAGACATCTTCAAACAGTAAATACACATATATTTGTATCACACTTCAGTTACCATACAACACTAGTAACCGTTGTAAATTTCCAAGCTTAATGTTTTCCACGACTCTTTTTTACCTGCTTAATTTAAATTTAGTAATTGACAAAGAAGAAAGCAGTTTTACTTCATCAACACATTCGAAGTTTAGGTTTTATGTTTCCACAGAAACTAGGAATCATTATAGTTTCAGTCTCCCCGTCTGTCTGTATATCACAGCCTCCGATCCTCTTATTTATAAATCTGTTACAATGAAATTTAATATACAGACGTTACCTTAAGATGGGAAGGGGGGGGGGGGGGGGGGGTAAGGGTTTACACTTTCGAAAAATCGAATTTTTTTTATCTTATCCTATTGTTAAACATTTCAAGAATATATTCTTAAAATTTTAAGTCGATCTGAGCAAAACTCTTGAAGTTATGGTCTATAGTTAGTCCCCTGTCCTTTAGTGCACTTATTCACTTCTCATAAACTTTAAACGCGTTTTCTCAAAACTACTTTTTCAAAGTCCGTGTTCACTGCCATTTAAAAATTTCTAGACCCCCCCCCCCCCAAAGTTTAGTTAAATTTTTTTTTTTCGTGGAAAATAGCAGTTTACAGTTTAGATGACCACCAAAAATTTAAAAAAAATAAAAAATAATCGAAGAACGTTGGGGGGAGGATTTGATAATACTTTGACTAAATTTTAATGGTTTTTGATTTCAGATAATTTCCGACCAGGATACAGTGAACACCGCAAATTGTATTTTTTGAAAGACGTTCTGGGGCAAGCTCTGTCACCGGCTTGTTTTGCAATATTTCTGCATGAAAAAATTACAGAATATTGTTAAAAGTATGCTTAATAATGTACAAAAGGTTTCAATAAATTTGCTCAATCAATTCCTTCAAAAAAAATTCACAAAAAAGGGTTTTTTTTACGCTGAAACCCTTACCCCCCCCCCCCCCCCCCCCGTTAAACAGATTTAATGAGACTTTTTTAAACATCATTATTTTGGCTTTAGATAGGTCTCCTAAAATACACAAATGTTTTAGGCCCATTTGATTTTAATCCTTCAATCCAAGATATTTGCTTTCAAAGTCGTAACCAAAGTGCCCCCCCCCCCCCCCCCAAATTCCAATTTCTCAACTATTGATCCAAAATATCTGCAAAAATTCTTAAATGTAGTTTTAAGTTAGTACTTTCAATAAAAACTATGACGAACACTGCAGCAAAAATAGCTTATGACAGTTCTACTAGGCTAGAGTGATAGATTCGTCGATATTCTAGTGTTCTAGAAAGTCAGTATTGAAAGTGACTCCTGAGTGCGAATGTGTTAAGACTAAGACTCTTTTCTGTAGTTGCGCGAAGTGGAAGATGGAAAAGCCTGCGAAGATAGTGGTAAGTGGTTTGTGGTGTACGAGGTAATAAAAGACGTGCTCTATTTGTCACAATAACAGTCGTATATAATCTCTTTTTGCTTAATATTTTGAATAAAATTATTATTTCAGTAAATATAAGAAATTGAGAAGTTCCTGGGATAAGTGAAGGCCACTCCGTATGATTGTATGATTAAATATAATGTGAAGATATTTTGAAATCCTTTGCAAAATTATAAGATAAACCGAATTCCTTAGAATGACAAGACATTTCGGCTTCTATTAAACATGAGAATACTTCGTTTCAGTATTCTATTTTATAAAAAAATCACATTCAAACTCAACGTGATCGAAAATGTCTGCGCACAGTAAAAGAACGGGTGTTCAAAATAATGGCTGCATTTCCACACGTAAGCAATAAAAAAGAAAAAATATATAGGAGAATGGCTAAGTGAAGAAATATGCTTTCAATGAAAAGCATTAAAAATCCTCCAGCTTGCGTGCTTTGCTTTTTTTCTATCGGAAGCGTTTCAAGATACCCAACTGTTCTTTTCAACTTGCTAATAAGCCATGCACTTTGTAAGTATTCGATGGTGTAATATACAGCAAGCGTGGATAATGTACACTGGCCAACTAAAGGTGCACGATGTGTTTTAATAAAGACTAAAAATACATTTAATGCTCCACTATCCTCCTGGGCACAGGTCGGAGGGCTACATTAAACTCCAAACAATCTTATGCTTCCTTATGAAACGAACGGATCTGTCGAATGCAAAACAACGACATTCCAAGCATGCAGTCTTTCCTACGAGCGCGTGCCCTTTAGTTTTTCGGCAGGTGAAGGAGGTGATTTTACGATCTGGCTGCATGATGAGATCACCCAAGGAGGAGTTGTCCGGCGCAATGACGTTCGTAGATGAAATGGTTGAATGGAGTTGCATGCATTCAGACGCAAAGGCAGATGATCAGATTACAATCACTTTGCATCTGCTCGTCCGTGTTCACCCTCACAACAAAAGTAAGAGGAGACATTCCTTAGAAAATGGATGCTGTCGCGCTCAAAACATCTTCCTTCCAATTTGTCTCCGAGGTGAAGGCTTTTCCTCATCCAAAAGCACTTACATTTCATGTTTTTTTCGTTTCCCCTAGTCACAGGCTACTAATTAAGTGCAAGATACTGAAATGTGTGCCCCTATGCCTCGTGCGCCTTCGTACCACACCAGATTCAATGATGGATGACTGCTCTTTCTGTGGGTGATATACATAAATTCGAATTGGTCTGATAGGTAGAGAGCACCTCGATTTCATGTTTTGATTATGATGGCATCATGGAAATTTTTCTTTTTTCTATAATTCCTCTTTTTAAAAAAAAAGTTACTAATTGCAGTAAAACCTGAATCCACATGGTCTAAAATACAAAAATCTTTCTTTTATTTATTCCCAATTAACTTTAGAGTGTATAGTTATTTGATTGACTATATGCTATTTAAAAGGACATTGACCAAAAACAGCTACCAGCTTTAGCTTAAAAAAATGTTTATCCTGGATCTATTCAAGATTTCTGCTATAGCTTTTAGGTTTTCAAAATAGGCGAAAAGCAGCTTATATTTGCTCGCTATTCTACATTTTATTGTATTCCAGGTTCCAAAATATGTGCTTGCATAACTCCTTTAACCTGCTCACACTTCAGAGCTTAAGCAAGAAAGCAGCTATGGTAATATTTTGGTGTGTGCATAGCTGGCATTTTATGGAAAATGGACAACGTGATTACTCCTGTTTCGCTGGCAGTAGAAAATAATAATCACTTTCGAAACTCTCGGAATGTGCCTCAAATAGTTAGAAGAGTAAATAATACAAGCAAATTTAATATTATTTATCACTTAATTATTCACACAGGCACACCAAGGCAACCAAAGCAGCTTTAGCATGTTCAAAATATAATTGGTATGTTTTTCTGTAGGGGGTTAGTCCTTGACATCGAATTTTCGGCAGAATAAATCTGGACCGTCATGAAACCTTAGTTTTCATTAAATTGGTTATTCTATCAGGACGCCCTAAGCACAGGACCAAGTCAAACACCCATTGGTTTATACAAAATTCCATATCTCCGCTTAGTTGACCTTTTCTGATTTCTAACCATAACCCTATATAATGTCTAGAATTCAGGACTCTGGACGACATTTTTGTAGTTGTTAAGAAACCTTGAGAGTCTATACCACAAGATTATAATATAATAACATAAAAAAAAAAATAAAAAATTATTTTTTATCATAACTACATGTTAAAACATTTATATATACATATATATATATATATATATTTTTTATATATATGATGTTGCCAAAGCTCAGGGGATGCCCTATGATGCTAAAGCACAGCCTTGGCAGGAAAGGAATTAAGGTTGGGGGAAATGGGTTAGGAGGTTGAGGGAAGGAGGCGTCGATGTACGCCCCGTTTGAAAGTTTCAGGCTGATAAGACGAGGGAAAAACAGAAGATGGTAAACTGTTCCACATTCGTGTTGTTCTGCTTAGAAAAGATTCCCGAAATTTTACGGTACGTCCAAATTTGACCTGGAGAGTATAGGGGTGGGAGCGACTTGTTGATCTTGTATCGCGCGTTGTCATGAGTCTACAAGGAATCAGGCTAGCAATTTCGTTAGAACAACGGCCATGGAAATAACGATAGAAGAGTGAGAGACAACCGACATTCCGTCGATGCTCCAGAGAGTCAAGACCCTCAGAGATTGTGGGATCGCCAATAAGCTTAACAGCTTTACGCTGAACTTTGTCTAACGCGGACAGTGCGGTGTGTCCGGCCCCTGCCCAAATATGGGAATTATATTCAAGTCTAGGCCTAATGTGGGACTTGTAGATCAGCGCTAAGTCAGGTGAGGTGAAATATTTCTTACATCTCTGTAGAAAACGCAAACATTTCATCGCATTTTTAGCGATTGCAAATATATGATCAGTCCAGCTAAGATTGCTGGATATCTCGATACCCAAGATGTTTAGGGAGGGTGAATTGGGTATATTCACTCCGTCGACTGAAATGGGTTGGGGGTGAACTGGGAGTGTTTTAAGGGACATTAAACAGCATTGGGTTTTGGATGCATTAAACGTAACACGATTTGCTCTGCCCCAAGCAAGGACCTTGGAAATGTCGTTGTTTAATGATCTAAACATGCGTTCCCGATTGGCTTCTGTAGCATTTCCACGTGAGTTCATAACAGAATCAAATGAGTACGCGAAATCAAGGGTGCTGTCGTCGGCGAAACTATGAATAGGATTGAGAGTAAGGGATAAGAGATCATTAATAAAAAGAAGAAATAAGGTTGGTGAAAGAACTGAACCCTGAGGTACACCGGCATTTATTTCGTAGGAATCAGATGTAACTCCGTCAATTACTACACGAATTGAACGGCCTGACAAAAAACTCTCTATCCATTTAACGAGGGTAGGGTGCAGACCAAATGTTTGAAGTTTGGCTAAAAGGGCAGCATGCCAGACTCTATCAAAAGCCTTTGAAATATCAAGAGCGACGATTTCAGACTCACCAAAATTATGAAGACAATGATTCCAACGTTCCGTTAGAGCCGTTAGTAAGTCTCCGGTTGAGCGGCCAGTGCGGAAACCGTACTGGCAATCGTTGATAAGATGGTTGTTTTCTAGATATTTCAACAACTGAGAGTTGATGAGTGATTCAAAAACTTTAGATATGATCGAGGTTAGTGCAATTGGTCTGTAGTTAGAGGGGTCGCATGCCTCTCCTTTTTTAAGTATCGGCTGGGCATGAGCAAGTTTCCATACACTTGGAAACATTCCAGTTGAATATGACAGGTGAGAAAGTTTGCGCAGAGGTTTAGCCAAAGCAGAGGCGCAGCATTTTAAAACAAGGGGCGAGAAACCATCAGGGCCAGTAGCTTTGGACACGTCGAGTTTTGAAAGTACTCTAAAAACTTCGCGAGTGCGAAAGTGTAGCGTCTTTTGCCTACTAGTACATTGTGATGGAGATGGAAGTGGTTGCGATGAAGGTGGTAAGTATGAATTAGCAGCAAAATTAGCAGCAAACAGGTTGGCCTTGTCCAATGAGTCAGTAAAAACATTCCCATTATAAATGAGTGGTGGTGTCGACGAACAGGTGAAATTGTTCTTTACGGTTTTTACTAGAGACCTGAAACCCTTACTACCCTTTTGGGTAGAAAAAACCTTCCGTCTGATGTTCTGGTCGAAATTGAACTTTGTCCGACTAATTGCTGAATTGCAAATATTCCGCGCATCTCTATAGATACGTCTCAATTCCTCTGAAGGGCACAATTTATATGCCTGGAAGGCTGCTTCCTTATTCTTAATGGCTGCGAAACAGTCATTATTGAACCAATTGGTGTTAGTTGGTTTGATGTTCTTGAAGCTATGAGGAATAAAGCGATGCATTCCAAACCAAAGGATGTTTAAGATATAATCGGTGCATTTGTTAACGTCTCTCAGAGAAAAGCAATCGGACCAATCCAGCTCTCTGAGATACTTATTAAGTCCCGCCCAATCAGCATTTTTATAATGCCACACTAATCTTTTGGTGGAATTTAGGTTAGTGGTTGTCAGAGAGGAGATGGAGAATTGGGCGGAGATTAGACATTGGTCCGAATTACCCAAGGGAGACGTCACCGAAACAGAGTATTTTTCTGGATGCGATGTTAGAAATAGATCTAAAAGATGCGCGTTGTGCCCTAAAGTGTCAGGAACACGAGTCGGACACTCAACCAGTTGCTGTAAATTAAAAGACTCACTAAATAACTCGACGTGTCTTCCAGACGGGCTTGTGGTAGAAGAATGCCTGAGCCACTGTGTGTTGTGGACGTTGAAATCGCCAGCAAGAACGATTTCAGAAGAGGGGGATATTTCCAAAATCTTATCGATATCGGAGGACAACTTATCAAAGGAACACACAGTGTCAGTATCAGACATATTCGGGCTGCGGTATAAAAAATGTCATAAAATAAACATTAACAGACACATCTTTGATCTCAGGTATTCGACTTACTAAAAGATCTTGTTTTAGTGTAAAAAAAACTTGATGAGCAATTTAAAATTCAATAAATTTTAGACGTTTCTAATTCGTTGATCACCCTCTGTATATACGAATGGCTTGATATTTGAATAGATTACTCTATTAATGGCTCTGGACGTATATAAGTAAGTATGGCTTTCCGCGTGTTTCTCCATAATAACGAGACAAAATCGGTTTAACAGGGTTGCTCTGTTTTTCTGCTTACAATACCGATCTTCCTTCTATGTATTACCCTCCCCCCACCTTTGTGCTCCAGGAAAAGTCCTCAAGATGATTAAGAGTTACATTGATGTTACGAATGTATTTTACGCTGCTCATACGTACAGACCAGAGACGCAGGTCATTTTCCATAGGCAAATTTAGGCTATAAAAAATATTTAAAGAAATTAAAAAATTGTATCATCTTTTAGAGGAAGATCCAAAGAGCTATATTATTACTTGTAAAATTACCCTAGTTATAATTTCTTCCATATGCCCCAGCAGAGTGACCAATAGTTTTTTTATTAAATTAAAAATTCCGGACAACTACTTCGGTTAATTACCCTTCCGTGTAATACCCTATTTATGGTATGAAGTTTTAAGCTTTTCGAAGAAAAATTGTTCTACCCGTCCAAAACAGAAGCCATTTAGGATAAACATTGAGTGCTGGAATGTACATATGATCGTTTTTAGTATTTATTTTTAACGGACTTATTGAAAAGTAAATAGGTACTTAAAAATGTTATTTAAAAAACATTATAAATTTATTTATTTTCTGTTTTTCATTATTATTTAATTATTATTTTAAACACAAAATCAACAACAAATATTAATTTGCTTAATAATTTTTAAAGTAAGCCTCTTCCAATTTATCCAACAATTGTTTATATCCTTAAGTCTCCATTTAGACACTTATTGTATTTATAAAAACCCATTTTTTTATGTGGTCAACAACTCTAAAATAATAAAAGCAAAAAATGTAAACAATATTACTTTTAAATTATTTATTTTTATTTGAAAGTGTCGTTCATAAAAGAGTAAACTTAATACTTACCCTATCACTTCAAATTTTCTAGTCTATCTAAATATACAAAAATATTAAAGGCCTCAATTGGAATTTTATATGTGAATATGATTAAAAGTTTATTTTAGCTTACCAAGTTTTTGTAAATCATACTACTCAAAATCAATCAAAGTATATAGGCGCACCAAAAAGATTTAAAATTTATTTCGCCAGTAATTTTTCTTCTTTACATAATATGTTTAATAAAATTACAACACCTTCATCATCTTCCTTGATTCTTTTTCTTTTGATTGTTTACCTGAATTAAAAACCCTCAATTATATTGCAACATACAGACGAAACTATGTTTAGACATAAAATCTCCAAAAGCGAATGATGTGCACAAAAGTTCTATATTAATAACTTAATCTAGCACAAAACCTACTATTTTATACATTTTTTTTGTTAATACAGTAGTTTAACTTTTGAAACAACTTTAAAATCGCACTGCTGGTAAATTCTCTATACAAAAATTGTGTTGGCAGACGTTTGGTTTGGCTAACACAATCTTTTTTTGTTAAGTCTGGATAAAGTCAACTTTAAGCAAACAAAGTGTTTTGATTAGTTAAACGCTTTGATTACAGGCAGATGGAGAAGGTTGTCATCAAAGTAAGAAAAAAGAAATTCCGAAAGATTTTTACCCATGCTGTGATGACGTAATCTATTTGCACAATACAGGCAATGTTTGATTCTGAAAGATTTTTACCCGTTCTGTGACGACGTAATCTATTTGCACAATACATGTAATGATTGTGAGTTCGACTCAATTTTTTGGTGAGCAAGTTCATACTTATTTTATTTGAATAAAAAAACCCTCCATTCCTACGACTCGAAGTAGTTACGTGGAGAACTAGTTTATACTGCAATACAATTTTTTCAGAATTACCACTTCTTGTAGTATCTGCACTCCCTCCTTCACTGTTAATGCGGCGGAGTCCGGTTTGAACTCATTCTATTAGAAAAGAATATTGTCGTCTATTTAAACAAAATATTCAATTATACTTTTCTAAAGACGTTTTGCAATCCAAAGCAACAATTTAAGAATGACAGTATAATGATGTAAACATGAAATACATTGCAGTATACAGTACATGAGTTGAATTGAAGGATTTCCCTCTTAAATTATTCAACACAATATTAAAAAATTTTAAAGGGGTACAGAATATTGAAAATCTCAAAATTGGTCTTTAATTACTTAATTTAAAATATTTTAGAGTTATTAATTTTTGTTAACACTATATAGGGAAATTATTGTAATATGTAGGTCTGGAAATTGAAATCAACACAGTTTTATGTTTTAAGATTTTGAAGAGTATTCTGTGTGTGTATGAAGTAAGTATAAGGGCAATCTTTCCCTTCCTGAAATCTCGCGAATAAAAATAGGTATCCACTTCATTAGGGTGACAATCAAGGTGTATTAACGTCGAGATGATCTGAAAGAAATTTTATTAACTTCGGTCCAGCCATCCAACAATATTTCACCCACTTCTTATTGTCGTATTAATTTGAAACTTAGCGAAATTATACAATTATGGTGACGGTACAGTATTATAGTGTTGAAATTTGGTGAGGTAAGGTGTGGTGGGGTGAGGGGTCGAAAGCAAACTTCGCAACGTGTGTACCGGTTTGATTGCTTTAGGTGGGGGGGGGGGGGGGGGGGGATATAGATCCTAACTTTGTAACGCGTGTACCAATGCTCCCTCATGGGTACTATGTAAAAGATTTTACATCAAAGTTGGAGGGGAAGCTAGGGATGGAACCTAACTTTGTAATAGGCGGACCGATTTGTCTGTTTCTTTTTAAATAAAAGATTTTATAGTTTTACAGTTATCGAATTTTCACCTGCTTCCCGTTAACGGATATCTTAGTTTCTTCTTTCTTAAGGTCCATTACAGTTACGCCTTAATTGACGCTTAACTGTCTATATAAATTCCTAGTCGCTATCACTAAGTCTATGAATAACATCTCTGCTTAAAACACACTGCAGTGATCCGGCAATCGATACTGACTACGTATGTTTAGGCAATCCGAGTACATCCCAGCTCCCACTCCGTCCTCCACTTTCGATCAGTGAAGACCGCTATATATATATCATGGTGATACCACCATCCTCTCCCCACTCCTTCTGTCTGGGATTCTCGTAGAGAAGATTTTCCCAAAACTCAGTGTAGGGCTAGTGTAGTCGGTGTTTTCCTGCAGGCAGCCTTCAGCATAGAGTCTTAGTAAATGTAATTAGTTGACCTTTAGAAATATTTAGTTCTAGAACTAGTTCTTTATAGATTACATTTCCTACAGTGATAAATAAAAAAACCAGGAACCGAAAATAACAGTTATTTTTGAATTTTTGAACGAATAAGTTCCAAGGAAATTGGAGTCGCCAAATGAAATGAAATATATCTAGGTGATTCTCATTGAGTCCTCCATTGATTTCTGACAGAATTTTTAAAATTTCAAGTTTATCCATTTCTATACCACAAAAACAGTTATTTTTGGACACTTAGAATTTTCACTAACAAAAAACAGTTATTTTGGAATACTTATTTTTCCAGTGCAAAGTAAAAGTTCAATTTGAAATTTTATTTTTTCTGTTTGATGAAAACTGTTAAGGAGGCGCTGGAGATTCTGCACTCCTCCGTTGTCAACTTCTAGGATCTCGTCATTCTCAAAGACTCATGTCGTCTTTTAAGTTGATATCGTCCCCGGATCTTTTTGAAATAATGTCTGCCCCCGATTTCTGGCCCGAGAATATCATAGCTCACGAGTTTGTGCCCCGTCGTAGGGTCGTACGTAGAGCACTCAGACTAGAACATCTGTTAGCAACCAAAAAAACTAAGTACGCTATCCCTTTACTACCAAAATGTAAGGGGATTAAGAACAAAAACAAGCCAGTTATTTCAGGCTTCTCTTGCCTGTTGTTACGACGTCATCGCTCTGACCGAAACCTGGCTTCATAACGGTTTGAATGATGCTGAAATTCTTGACGAGTCCTATCAGATTTTTCGTAAGGATAGATACTCTGACTCCATGGCTCGTGGGGGCGGCGTGCTGGTTGCATGTAAATCGCATTTGGATTGCAGGTTGGTTGATATACCTGCCTTTTCCGACACGCTCACAATTGAGCTCTATGCCCTTAGGATATCGCTGATGAAGATGTACATTTTCCTGCTTTGTTGTTATATCCCTCCAAACTTGACAAACTATGTTGATGTAGATGGTAGAAGTCTTTATGATATTTTAATTCTTAACCTAGATTTTATTAGTAATATGACAAACCCAGAGGATGAAATCATCCTTCTTGGTGATTTTAAGTTACCCAGCGTTCAATGGGTACTCAACGCTGATGACGATGACTACCTTCCCTTTAATTGTCTTACTGCTAAAGACTCCCATTTCCTTGACGCCATCTCCTCCTCTGGTTTACACCAAATGAGTGATGTAAAGAACTCTATGGGAAGACAGTTAGATCTTATCTTTTCTTCTGATTCGTGTAACACTATAGTCGAACCGACTTCTCGGAACTTATCCGCTATTGACAGTTTGCATCCGCCCATTTTCATCTTTATTTGCTACGATGGTTCTAATACTGCCGACCCCAACGTAGATCAATACGTTCTTGATTTTAAAAGGGCGGACTTCTCTGATCTTTCAAACAGGATCCTTACGATCGATTTCGCATCTCTTTTTGATGATATCGACGAGTGCGTTTCCGTGTTTTATGATAGGATTTATGATCTGTTTAATTTGTGTGTACCACTCAAACGGTCAAGATTATCCTGTCCGTCCCCCCGTGGTATACTAGAGATCTACGTAGACTTAAAAATAAGAAAAATAGACTATGGAAAATTACTTACGCTGTAGAAACACATCAACTTATTGTGATTTTGTTTATTGTCATGACAGCTTTTTAGCGTTATCATCATCCTTGTGCAGGGAATACCTCGATAATGTTCGCGACAACTTGCAAATTGATCCTCGTACCTTTTTTAAATTTGTTAATATGAAGAAGAAAACTGATAATTATCCATCTACAATGTGCTACAATGGATCCTCTAGTTGCAGCGCGCCCGAAATAGCCGACAACTTTGCATTGTTTTTCGAGGGTGCCTTTATTTATTTATTTATTTATTTATTTATTTAACAACAGCTTCGCCAAAACTGGCTACTAAGAAAATTACAAATGAACCAAGAAGACTACAAAATTAATACAAATCATTAAACTAACTTTTTCAATAAGCATCCTCAGATGGCGCTTCAGTTGTCGCCTAGAACATCCCAGCTCGATATAGGCAGCGTAGTCATTGTAGAGGCGGGACATGGAAGTGATAGGCTCGTGCATGCCGTAAAGCGTACGATGAAAGGGAACATGCAGAAAGTTGAAATTCCTAAGGGACCGGGCGGGAATGGAAATGCCTGAATCATTCAGCAGTTCGGAGGAGTTGATCGTCCCCTGCAATAAATCATGCATAAAAGTTATCTTATATATTCGGCGTCTCTTTACAAGGGAATCAAGAGAAATCAGTCCAAGCCTAGCATGATATGATGGGAGGGATAAAGGATCACGCCAAGGAAGGTCGCGGAGAGCGAACCTAAGAAATCTACGCTGAACAGCCTCAATCCGGTTGATGTGGACAGCGAAATAGGGATCCCAAACCGGGCAAGCGTATTCCAGAATGGGTCTAACGAATGTTCAAAAGAGGAGCCTGGTTAGATAGGGATCGTCAAGTTCCCTGGACCACCTTTTCACAAAACCCAGGGTGGAATTAGCCCTATTCACCACGAAGTCAATGTGATCCTCAAAGGATAGGCGGGAATTAAGAACAACCCCTAAATCTTTGACCCTATGTAGCCTACTCAAGACACTGCCATCCAAAGAGTAGTCGAAGAGAATGGGACAGTTTCTGCGGGTAAAGGTCATTATGGTACATTTTTTTATATTAAGGGGAAGACGGTTACTAGAGCACCAGTCGTGAAAAACGTTAATATCGGAGCTTAACAGAGCACAATCGTCGTCGCGGGAGACGACACGAAAAATTTTGGCGTCATCTGCATAACACAGAATCTTGGAGCTAGAAAGGAGCACCGAGACGTCATTAATAAAAATAATAAAAAGAAGTGGGCCAAGAATGCTGCCCTGAGGCACCCCAGAAGAAACCAAGAATTCATTGGATAGGGCACCACGAAACAGGACGCGTTGGGTGCGCCCAGAGAGGTAAGTGGACAACCAGTTGACAAAAAGCGGTGGGAACCCGAGCAAATGAAATTTATGAACAAGAATCCCATGATCGATTCTGTCGAAGGCCTTACTAAAATCAGTGAAAATGCAATCAACCTGTAAGCCAGACTCAATCAGAGGCAAGCAGTGATGCACGAATTCGAGTAAGTTGGTGGTGGTAGATTTACCCTTAATGAAGCCATGCTGAAAAGAGCCTTCCCTGGAAGAGTTTGATCATATCCACGATCGTCCCGCTGCCTCCATTGCTTTGCCCATTATATCTCGTGATATTATTATAGATCATATTAAGAAACTTAGAATGGACTTTTCTTTTGGTCCCGATGGTGTTCCACCTGCATTCTTGAGATGCTGTTCCGACGCCTTACTCACCCCACTGGAACTCATCTTCAACAAATCTCTTCAGGCTGGTAGATTTCCTACGTTATGGAAGAGCTCCTTTATAATTCCTGTTTATAAAAAGGGGCATAAAAACATAATAACAAATTATAGGCCAATCGCAAAGCTTTCCTGCATACCCAAGTTGTTCGAATCTGTTATATACTCACAGCTTGTAGGGCAGTGTAAGGGGTTAATCTCATCTAATCAACATGGCTTTCTGCCCGGTAGATCGACGACAACTAACTTGCTTGAATTTACATACCACATAATCTCTGCCTTTCAACAAGGTCTCCAGACTGACTGCGTCTACACCGACTTTAGCAAAGCATTTGATAAACTTCCCCACTCTGTGATTATGCTTAAGCTTGAAAAGTTGGGTTTTCCGCCTTTATTGCTCGATTGGATCTTCTCTTACTTAAAAGACAGGATATATCGAGTATCTTTCCGTAATACTTTATCCAGAGTCGTTAGGACTACATCTGGCGTAGCCATCTTGGGCCGTTGTTGTTTATTCTTGCCATTGAAGACATTGTTCCTCCGATTAAGCACTCTAAAGTCTTAATCTATGCAGACGATATGAAGATTTTCTCATGCGTTAGAAACAGTTATGATTCTTCCTGCATTCAGTATGATTTAAATACCTGCAAGAACTGGTGTGGATCTAATGGTCTGCAGCTTAACTTGGAAAAATGTGAAGTTATGTCATTCTCTAGGAACCAAAATCAGCTCGTCTTTGATTATTCCTTTGCGGATACTATTAGAGTTGAGTCCGTCACTGACCTTGGAGTGAAGCTTGACCGCAAACTCGATTTCACTCTGCACATTAACTACATTATTTCTAGGAGTAATTCAGTTCTTGGCTATGTAAAGCGGTGGTCAAGGGAGTTTTCTGATCGGAAGACCTTAATTCACTTATTCTTTTCTTTGGTCAGGCCAATTCTCGAGTATGCATCTCAGGTTTGGTCTCCCTGCTATGCTGTTCATTCCAGACGCATTGAGTCGGTGCAGCGGAACTTTGTTAGGTTCGCACTAAGAGACCTTCCATGGAATGATCCACTTAGGCTTCCTCCTTATGTGGATCGCCTCCGATTGCTTAATATGCACTCGTTGGAAGAACGACGTAGAGTTGCTGACCTAGTCTTTATTCACCAGCTTTTGAACTCGAACATAGACTCTTGCACTCTCGCAGGTATGGTTTCTTACAGGCATACCCCGTATAGCTTAAGAGGACTGCCTTTACTGCATGTTGCTCACTCACGGTCTAACTATGGTATGCATGAGCCTATAAATGCCATGTGTAGAGCCGTGAATATGTGTCCTCTTTTTGACCTAACTCTTACTAAGGATTTGCTGAAACGATCTCTGTTGTCTGTGCACCCCTGATTGTTTGTGTGGCCTGTTAAATAACTCTTTAATTTTTTGTGGTACAAGTCTTTTGCTGTTTAATTGTTTAGGTAGTTACAAATAATAATATTTTTATAGCTGACAGGAAAAAATTAAATAGTTTTCAACTCATAGAAAGAAAAAACGGTCAAATAGAACTTTTACTTTTGCCAGGATTAAATAATAGGTCTTCTTAACAGTTTTCATCAAACAGAAAAAATAAAAGTTCAAATGAAACCTTTCACTTTGCACTGGAAAAATAAATAGTCCAAAATAACTGTTAGTTTTAATCATGAATTATAAGTGTCCAGAAATATCAGTTAAAATAGCACTTTTTCAGAAAAAAAAGAAAACAGGTACGGTCCCTGAAAAAACAGAAGGCTGGGGTAATAAGATCCATATAACTCTCTAATATATTCGACATGAAAATTTGAAAATTTCTTCTAGGCATTTACTTTTCGTGGATATTAAATATGTTCGCCGTGCAATAACCTCACTTTAAGCCTTTAAACAGCCTCATTAAAGGTAATTGAAACTTCTCCGGCCTGAAAAATTCCCCTATGCCAGTCACAATGTTTTCCTTTACAGCCAATGTAAAGGGCACGCATTTTAAGTCCCTCAATCAAAAGGTTTTATTTTAAGTCCTTGACGAATTTCAACAAGCAATAAATTCTCATCGATAAAATTAGTTTCTTTTAAGCAAAACTGCACTTAAAACTTACGTATTCGCTAAGATAAATCGTGCACTTCTATGTAAGAATTTAATAAAAACTAAATTAAAAAAATTAATTTAATGGGATATAAATACAAATTTAAAAAAGAAATTTTATTAAGAACAAATTTGCTACGAAACTGGCAATACGAAATTGATGGCTTCCTCTGCGTTATTAACAAGTATGTTGTTTATATGGCTTAAGTTATTGTTGTGCTTGATGAGAACTGCCACGATTTTTCGACATTTTTCTGAGTACCTTGAGGGTTTTTCGGCGAAATTATGGAATTGCTGATTTTTAAAGATAAGTTCCTACGAAACCGTTGTAATAAAATAACAAATACTCATAGAAACATTCAAAAATGATAAGACCGCATCAAAATAACCTCCCGACGATGCAAATGTTTTATTAATTCAAACTGCAAAGGAAGAATTAATTAACACAAAAACAATTATTATAATTCATGATACCAGACGGATTGCGATTGCATTTTTGTTCTATTTAGGAAATGAAAACGTCTTAATATAATGAAACTATTTGGAAATCGTCTTCAAAGTTTTCTAACAAGTTATATTTATATGTATGGAGTCAGAAATTTCAGGTAATAACCATAGCCGTTAAATTAATATACATTCTACCTAGAAGTGCATCGGCTCAATAACATCTGAACCATGTATATTACCTGATTCAAACCGTCATGACTTTATGACCACCTGCCTCATACAGTATTCTTAAGGGCGGCCCAAGCCTGAAATAAGAAAAAATATTCGTTAATATATACATATTGTTACAAGACGACTCACCTGTCACGCTGAAATAGTTACACCTTACATGAATAGCATTCATCCTTCGACGCACTCTGGTTAGAAGAAGCCCTTCTCCCCTGTAAGGTATGCTGCAACGATGAACGAACACGACAGAATGATCCTTAGCGCCTTCTAAAACGATAAAGAAAACTATAAAAAAAAAACAAGTTAAACCGAAATTTGAAAACACAGAGCAACCCATAACCTCAAAATGTTTTTCACTCAGCTATACACAAAAGGAGACACTAAACACAGAATAAATAATTTTCAAAAGTAACGTAAAACATAAAAATTTGAATTATATAAAATTAGTAGTTTTTTCTTTGCCAAAATAAAATTGTACACTAGATGTCACTTACCTAGTTTGTAATAGATTTTGCCATTCCGAAAATTCGGATAAGAAAACCTATAAAAAGGCACACCGCCATATTGAAATCTCTCTCTTCCTGTCGAAATAAAATAAAGATAAGTAACTCAACTATCCTCTTGTGTTATTTTTTTTAAAAACGCTTATCCAAGTTGTAGCCCAAGCTTAAACAGGGAATTCACACAGTGGAGAAGAAACTGAACACTACCTGTGTGATCTCACCAAGCTTTGCATATTTGGCACGATACATTAAGCAACACAAAACAACATAATTCGTTCAACACGTGTACCGAAGTTCCAGGTTAGCTTCACTGAAAAAGGATTCACCAGGATTCGAAAGAGTGCAGTTCCACGAGTCCAAGGAGAAGCCCCGACCAGGAAAGCTGTCAAATCTTCGATAGAATTTACACAGAGCACCACATTGAGATCAATCTAGCAGAATCACATAATTGAGCAGGTAACATAACTGAATACAACACCCAACACAGTCCTATCCCGCTTACACACAACACAAATTTAACAACAGCACACAGATGCGCCAAATCACAGGTAACAAGCTAAAATTTCCCCGATATTACTTTTATAAAATATAGCGTAAATTCAATACACGGAATCACGTCTTAAACACACATTGTACAAACCAACGATTATTACTATTGTACTACACCGGATAGTATCCCAAAAAACCCAAAACAGAGTTCAACTGGAAAACCGCTCGGCCAGTTAATAATAAAATAAAAACAAACCAGTGGAGATAGTAACAAACGTTACAATTGGTGCCAGGTGTGGGGTTCACTAGAATCTCTTAACGGAATTTGCCCCGCTAATTATTTATTAGTTGATGTACAGTGACAAAAATTTAGCTCCAAAGAGTCGAAACTGCTACTAATCTTGTTGTCAAGTTGGTTATAGAAAATTTCGATTTACATGAGTGATCGGATTTCGTGAAAACATTTGCTATCTAATAAACAAAAACTAAGTTTATGGTTAAAACTGTGCGTAAATTATTGACTCAAAACTTATTTAAATTGAGTAGAAAAGGGGTCTTGAAGTTGTAAATTGTAACTTGGAAAGTGTGCTTTCTTACTTTTACGGTACTTAAAGTGCATAAGGAATAAGATTTATGTGAGTACTTATTTTCTGTTTATGAACTAAAATGTAAAGAGTGGGCTTTCTACACTGAAAGAAAGAATTAAAGAATTAGTGATAACTCGAAATTAATTGATATTTAGAAGGCTTAATTTTATTGATTTTAACCTTGAAGTTGATCTTACCTTGGAAATTTATACAGACATCGAACTTGAATTTGTGCTAAATATAAATTTAACATTTTTGATTCTACAAAGATTTGCTCCTACTAAGAAACAAACCTCTATGAAATAGTGCGATTTTCCTTGTGTTTTAGCAAAAGAAAAAAAATATAAACAAACTAATAAACTTAATTGTGGAACTATAAAACTTAGGATCGACAGGTGAAGAAGAATTTCGGATATAGTAGATAAGAAATTGCTTTTAAATAACATAGCAAATTTTAGTTACGGTCGACGAGTTTGAATTTACTTGTTTGTATGCCTTTATCAGATAGTGCACAGAATTACGTGAATATAAGAATCTAGCGAATAAGTGTAAATTACTGACTTAAGGATTGAAAATGGAAGAATATCTTAAATAAATGAAATAATGGAAAGCTCCGAAATCAATTTATAAAATTTTATTTTAATCGACGAGTTTGCACACATTCCTATATAAATATAAACCTACAATAAATTATGTTGAGTTTTGCATGAATATTCCAGTTTTAAGAAGAAATAAGCCAAGTCGAAAACAAAGTGTCGAACTGCAGATCGTTTTTCGAGTGTAAGACTTTGTGTAATTGTGCGGGTTTTTTCTCTCATACTTACGCCAGACTATATAAGAGGTAGGACAAATATATAAGCTTTATTATTCTATCTAGAGCATCAAAACTAAATAGTGAACAATCACTGAAATATCTACGATTAAGTTAACTAGCCAATTATCGTCTAATTAAACGTTTATTTTTCTGCTTAAAAAGTCTGCGTGTAATACTTACCCGTGATAATTTGCAATTTGTCAGTCCTTAAATACCTTTGGCTGCGCCCAGTAACATTGCGTGTGAATTTAAAATTTCTGTTATTATCCCTGCGTAACGATGACAGATAAACAAATGGAACAAATTTTAAAGGGTATTGATTTGCTGACAGAGGCAGTAAAAGCGCAAGCGGAGGAAATGGCTTATGTTAAAACCGAGTTGAACGCGATTAAAACTGAAAATTCATCATTCCGGGAAGAAGTAAAAACTCTACAAAAACAAGCAACTGAACTTTCGGTACTGGGGGCAAGTGCATTCGCGCGGAAGGTTATGGAAGATTCTGAAGCACACTTTAGTACACGACAAGGTATAGAAGAAATCGGTAACGAAAACCCTAATGCGCAGTCCACTCCACCAAAATCTAAAACCATAGAGAAACCCGAACATGAATTTGCAGAAGAGCCCAAAACGAATACTAACCCAACGAAGGTGGCTCAAGCAGAAGATGTCCGACAGCAATCATTGCAATCGGGATTGCGGTCTCCTGTATACATTTCTTCAAAGTCTCTGCTGGCACCTACCGAATATGATGGGAAGGTCCCATGGAAGCGTTATGAAGTACATTTCAATGCGGTATCTAGAGCAAATGGTTGGGATGACGAAGCCAAGGCGCTTTATTTTCCTTGTTATTTACGTGGAACTGCCTTGACATTTTACGAGACGTTAAGTGTTGAAACGCAAACTATATTCAGCAAATTACATAGTGCATTCAGCGTAAGATTTTGTTCCGAACAACAGCAGTCCATTAGTCATATTCAACTACGCACTAGAGTTCAAAGGACTGGAGAAAGTTTTGCCGAATTTGCCACCGAATTACAGCGACTTACTTTCCTAACATTTGCGGACTGCCCTGAGAGCGCTAGGAACCGCATAGCACTTGAGCAATTCCTGGATGGAATTTGGGACTTGGATGTACAAGAAAGAGTGCGTGATTCTGCTCCCTCCACTCTTCAGGAGGCACTTCAGTCAGCAATTCGGATCGAGGCAAACCATCGCGCTACCAAGGCAGCAAGGAGAAATGTAAGGATAGCTGTCGCTTCGGCCAATACTAATAGACGACGAGTACCTACACAAGCTCTAGAGAATAGCAGTATTCAACAACTGGAACAAAGTCGGACAGGTACACCGTCGGGAAACGCCAACGAGCTGGCTTGAAAGGGGCCGAGCTAGCTCAGCATCAATCAAGGACCCCAATTAGAAAAAACTCTTCTGATGTACAATGTTGTATTGCACAACGATTGGTTGGAATCATAAAACGATTTGATCCTGAACGACAATTTGGTTTCATTACTCGGGATGACAATAATGAAGATGTCTTTTTCCATGCAGCCCACATACAAAACCAAGCGTTAAGGCTAAGCACAAATCCCGGTACTCGTGTAAAGTTTGACCTTGTCCAAGGAAACCCATCAAACAAGGCCATCAATATTTTTACAGTGTCCTTCGATCAAGAGCCCTGTAGCGGAGAATCATCCCAAGGTAGGCTACAGGATGAACGCAGAGATATTTCCAACCAACCAGAGACACAACGACTAAAAGCATCACAACCCACACCTACAGAATGCCCAACAAGTGTTAACGGAACACCTATTGCCAAACAGTTAAACCCCAATACGCTGATCTCGGGGAGCAGGGACCAGTGTATATAAGTAGCGCTCCACGCCAAACTCATACAATAGGACCTAACAAACCAAGCATTGACAACCTGCCAAACCAAAGGAACACAACGAATAACACACAGACCCCAAACACTATTGAACAAACAAATATCTCACACAACATATGCGAATCGGAAAGAAACATAACAAATAGCACACAGATCAGAAGTAGTTACAATGGAATAAACATGGCATACAACACACACAAACCACAATCATACACACCAAATACAAATACGATATCAAACGCAAGTTTACATCTCAACACAGCATCGACATCCACTGGGAGCACACCATCTGGCATTGACATGACACCGACAATTGTAGGAATACACGATATCCATCCAATAGCTAATACAGTGGCACAGGCAAAACTACCCGCTCCATCAGTCATCACAATTAATCAAGGTACCACCTGCAATACAGTTAAATTCATAGGACAAGTAGGAGGTATTCCCTGCAGCATGATTGTCGATACGGGAGCAACGCACTCAATTCTACATCGACGCGTCTTAAAACGGATGCACCAACAACCCTTCGTGCACTCTTGCTTAACATATCTCCGCGATGTCACTGGAGAGATGAGTTCATTAGAAGGAATGGTTGACTTGCTAATTACAATTCAAAAGTTTTCTACCACACATACATTCTACGTGGCAAATATTTTCGACGACTGTATCATCGGCATGGATTTTCTAGCCCACCATAAATGCTCAATTAATTTGGAGAAGCACATTATTCGAATTGGTCTCGAAGTGATCCCAATGGCAGATAAGGAACAAAGTTTTCCAGTAAGAACGCTGAGACGACACATCATACCGGCTGAATCTACATGCTTTGTCCCGCTTACCAGCCCGAGGCTAGGTGAACAGCAAACAGTCCTACTGACCCATAAGAATACTCCTGCCGAGCTTTGGATTTACCCAGCCGTATACCGTTCACAAAGTGGAAACCTAATTGCTCGCATAACAAATTTGTGTCGAGAACCCATTGAATTAAAGCCTGACACTAGCTTAGCAACTGCCGAAGTGGGCACCCGTGTCGAGGAATTACCGAAGGAGTCGTTTTTCGAAAAAGAAGAGCTATCACCGGATTTGGACGAATTATTCCAAGGAGCTACACGGAACCTTAATTGTCGACAACGAGTAATTTTAATGAAACTATTGAGTCAGTATCAGGACGTTTTTGCACAATCGAAAGCGGACTTGGGACGAACATCTATTCTTCGTCACACAATTGACGTCGGCGACCATAAACCCATCAAACAACCGCACAGGCGACTTCCACTGGCTAAGCGAGAAGAAGCGAACAAATTGTTACAAGAGATGAAGGACTTAGGCATTATCTCCCCATCTTGCAGTCCTTGGTCGTCCGCTGTGGTGCTTGTGAAGAAGAAGGACGGCTCTACACGATTCTGTGTTGATTATCGGCGTTTAAATCATATCACCAAAAAGGACTCTTATCCACTTCCTCGGATCGATTTAACGCTTGATGCCTTGGCAGGATCCAAGTGGTTTTCGACCCTGGATTTACAGTCCGGGTACTGGCAAGTCGAAGTAGAAGAAAGAGACCGCGAGAAGACTGCCTTCACCACCGGCACTGGGCTATGGGAGTTCACTGTAATGCCGTTTGGGCTTACAAACGCGCCGGCCACTTTCCAGCGACTGATGGAGGCTGTGCTTCAAGGAATAGCACCTCAAGCATGTCTAGTTTACTTAGACGACGTGATTGTGCACGGTACAACTTTCGAGGTTATGTCTGAAAATCTACGGCTTGTATTGGAAAGATTAAGACTGGCTAATCTCAAAGTCTCTCCAAAAAAGTGTCAGTTGTGTCAGCCACAGGTAAAATTTCTCGGACATGTAATTAATACCGAAGGAGTGTCAACCGACCCTGACAAGATTGCTGCGGTTCGAGACTGGCCTGCACCGAAATCCAAAAAAGACGTGCAATCATTTCTGGGACTATGCGCCTACTATAGACGTTTCGTGCAAAACTTCTCGATGATAGCGAAGCCCCTTACAGAGCTGACAGAAAAAGGGCGCAAATTTTGTTGGTCGGTTAAGTGCCAAGAGTCATTTCAAGCGTTAAAATGTAAACTTTGTACCGCACCAATATTAGTTCAGCCCGACGAAAATCTGCCGTTCATCCTAGATACCGACGCTAGTGAACACGCCTGGGGAGCGGTACTATCGCAGATCAAGGACGAAGTGGAGCATGTCATTGAGTATTATAGCAAAACCTTTAGCCGGGCGGAGCGAAACTACTGCGTAACGAGAAAAGAGTTGGTTGCAATAATTAAGGCTTGCGTTCACTTCCAACCATACTTGCTTGGTCAAAAATTTAGGATTAGAACCGACCACGCATCTTTAAAGTGGCTGATGAACTTCCGTACCCCAGAAGGACAAGTAGCGCGTTGGATAGAACGGTTACAAGCATACGATTTTGAGATTGTACATCGACCAGGAAGTAAACATAACAACGCCGATGCGCTCTCTCGTCGTCCATGCACCACTCTAGATTGTGCTTACTGCCAACGGCTTGAAGAGAAAGATGCCATCACCGTTCGCTTAATTACAGCACAGGAGGATGTAGCCGACCATCAAAATTCTGATCCAACTCTTAACTGCCTGAGAGAATGGCTGCGATCAGAAAAACGGCCAGAGAAAGACGAAATCAAGGGTTTCAGCCCTGAAATTAAAGCCTACTGGACACAATGGGCTTCTCTACGATTAGACAAGAACATTGCCATCCGTTTAATTGATCAAGGAAATAGCGCTATAAAGCAAATGTTAGTACCCAAGTCTTTACGAAAGCTCGTACTTAACCAGGTCCACGATTCACCATCCGGCGGGCACTTTGGGATAGCAAAGACATTGAGTAAGTTACGGCAGAGGTATTATTGGCCAGGCTGCAGTACCGATGTGAAGGACTGGTGTGTCGGATGTACACAATGCCAATCCCGGAAAGGACCTATACCCAAGACGAAAGCCCCACTCCAAGTATTTAATGTTGGAGCGCCATTCGAAAGAGTAGCTGTAGACATATTGGGGCCGCTTCCAAGGACGGATCAAAACAATCGTTATCTGGTGGTCTGCGCAGACTATTTCACTAAGTGGCCTGAAGTCATCCCTGTACCTGATCAGACAGCAGAAACAGTAGCAGATGCCCTGATAGCAGCGGTATTCAGCCGGTACGGAGCTCCACTTCAGCTGCATTCCGACCAAGGTCGCAATTTTGAAAGTGCCGTGTTTCAAGAAACCCTTAAGCGCTTTGGTATTCAAAAAACACGTACCACTGCTCTTCATCCACAATCTGATGGCCTCGTTGAAAGGTTTAACAGAACAATTCTTGACTACCTGGCTAAATTCATAGATGCGCATCAACGGAATTGGGATGAGTTTATTCCATACTTGTTACTCGCCTACAGGTCCAGCGTACAGGACAGTACAAAACAAACCCCAGCTCGCCTACTGTTTGGGAGAGAATTACGTTTACCGCTGGAGATGGTCATGGGGACTCCACCAACTGAAGCTTCGTCAACAAGTCAGTACATAGAACGACTCATCGATACCCTAAATGACATTCATGAGCACAATCGCGCGATATTATCTTATATGGGTCGCCGGATGAAGCCGTACTATGACTTTCGTTCTTGCGATCGTAAATACGACTGTGGACAATTTGTATGGCTATATAATCCGCAACGCGCTGTCGGACGGTGTCCAAAACTACAACGCAATTGGGACGGCCCATACAAGATCGTAGAAAAAATAACAGATCTCGTTTATAAGATAAAAAAATCACGTGGAGGTAAACTACGTACAGTACATGTCGACAGATTGGCACCATATCGCGAGCGGGTCGAAGAGCGCAACGAGAATATAACCGGTCGCGAACGTTCGTAGAATAAATACTTGATGATACGCGCTCTGTTAGGCAATCAAGAGGAGACTAGAAGTTGATATGTCTTTTTTTTCACAGATTTTATCCGCTTGGATGGAACTTCAAGCTTTTAAGGGGGGAGTAGTGTTACAAGACGACTCACCTGTCACGCTGAAATAGTTACACCTTACATGAATAGCATTCATCCTTCGACGCACTCTGGTTAGAAGAAGCCCTTCTCCCCTGTAAGGTATGCTGCAACGATGAACGAACACGACAGAATGATCCTTAGCGCCTTCTAAAACGATAAAGAAAACTATAAAAAAAAACAAGTTAAACCGAAATTTGAAAACACAGAGCAACCCATAACCTCAAAATGTTTTTCACTCAGCTATACACAAAAGGAGACACTAAACACAGAATAAATAATTTTCAAAAGTAACGTAAAACATAAAAATTTGAATTATATAAAATTAGTAGTTTTTTCTTTGCCAAAATAAAATTGTACACTAGATGTCACTTACCTAGTTTGTAATAGATTTTGCCATTCCGAAAATTCGGATAAGAAAACCTATAAAAAGGCACACCGCCATATTGAAATCTCTCTCTTCCTGTCGAAATAAAATAAAGATAAGTAACTCAACTATCCTCTTGTGTTATTTTTTTTAAAAACGCTTATCCAAGTTGTAGCCCAAGCTTAAACAGGGAATTCACACAGTGGAGAAGAAACTGAACACTACCTGTGTGATCTCACCAAGCTTTGCATATTTGGCACGATACATTAAGCAACACAAAACAACATAATTCGTTCAACACGTGTACCGAAGTTCCAGGTTAGCTTCACTGAAAAAGGATTCACCAGGATTCGAAAGAGTGCAGTTCCACGAGTCCAAGGAGAAGCCCCGACCAGGAAAGCTGTCAAATCTTCGATAGAATTTACACAGAGCACCACATTGAGATCAATCTAGCAGAATCACATAATTGAGCAGGTAACATAACTGAATACAACACCCAACACAGTCCTATCCCGCTTACACACAACACAAATTTAACAACAGCACACAGATGCGCCAAATCACAGGTAACAAGCTAAAATTTCCCCGATATTACTTTTATAAAATATAGCGTAAATTCAATACACGGAATCACGTCTTAAACACACATTGTACAAACCAACGATTATTACTATTGTACTACACCGGATAGTATCCCAAAAAACCCAAAACAGAGTTCAACTGGAAAACCGCTCGGCCAGTTAATAATAAAATAAAAACAAACCAGTGGAGATAGTAACAAACGTTACAATATAAAGGGTTTTCCGGGAAATATTTTTTTCCTGGCCACCGAAAAATCTCGAAACTATTCAATCGATTTGCTAATTTTTTTTAATGTGAAAATGAATTATCTAAATTGTAGCGAAACATTTTTTTTAATGTTTTACTTTTTCGATTTTTCCCAAGCTTCTTTGGGTGAAAAAATTCTTTTTTTTTATATATGGCTGCGATTTTGTGGAATTTTCAAATATTAAAAATCGGCTACGACACAATTTAGCTATACTCCTTAGCCAACTTTTCTTAAATGTTCCAGGACTTGGGAAAATTGCTGGCCAGGTGACAACGTTTCTTCTGCACCTTGGTACGCACGAAGCTCACATGAGTTCTCCAAACAGCATCTCAGTTAAAAAAAAATCGTAATAGAAAATGCAATGTCTGTGTGGCAAATTCCTGACGAGACGTTATAAAAAAACTGCAATTTCTGGTCCTGTTTTTCATGGGTATCTAACATTAACATTCCGTGCAAGAATCCGTGTGCAAGAATCACCAAAGTTTAATTGCTCCCAAATTTTTGATTCGCTGTTATCGGCCTAGCAGCTTGAAATTTCGCATACAAATAGATTAGGGCGTACCTTTCCAAAAAACTTTGTCTGTCTAAAGCAGTGATGGCCAAACTCACACTACTTAATGTGAGGAATGCTTAAAAGCTTTATAAGCTTTTCGTACTGTTTGTTTAATTTAGAACCTTAAAATGTTTGCAAAAGGTTGTATACCTTAAGATTTGTATAATTTCTTACAAAACTACTTAAATATGACGATTTTTTTTAACTTTTGCATGCTTCAACGATTAAAAAACGCGAAAACAGGAAACCGAATACAGCCAAACAAGTGCATATCCGAATTTAAAAGCTCAAAAGCTCACTTGCCCGCGGGCATAGGTTTGGAAATCAGTGGTCTAAAGTCTGCCCGTCGTAAGTCGAGCTTTTTGGACTGCAATTTTAGCGCGCGCGTTTAAAAACAGTGCCCGATATTTTACTCATGTTTTTGGAAATTTTTAAACACATTTTTAAGTTACTATAGTATTTCATTTTCGCGATTTTTCTTCGGTATTTTTTCGTCATTTACTGCTCCGATTTTTTTCTTGGGTATTCTTGGTATCAAATTATTATAAAATGCTCCGTCGATCATTTATCGTACAATTTTTGAATACCATTTTTCAACAGTGCACATCGTTATATGAATTCACTTTCGCTACTACTTTGTTTCTGCTTCAAACTGTAGTTTTAATTTTTTGTGATTTTTTCACGAAATGTACTGTGGCGATTGCATTTCGCAAAGCAAAGAATTTCATTTACAAACACTTACCCACTGATTCGTGAGTTTTTAAAAAACAGGGCTACCATATGTCTTATTTTCGTAAAGTGACACTGATCTCTAGAAAATTCAAGGATGCATATGACGAGTACTGTCGAACTTTTACGAAACACAATTTCGAAATTGAGGACTATTTATTTGTACAGGTCGCTATTACTACAATCGGCAATTATTCCCGTGCAAGAAGAGGTCATTGTGAGTAATATGAGTATACTTTTTAAAGTAATTTTTTCATTGAATTACACTCAACCTACAGTTGAGTCTATTACTGAAAGTGCTGTGGAGCCTGCTGTCAAAGATACTGTTGACACTACTTTGTGGGCTGAGGATCATGAGCACAAGCCCATGGCAATAAAACAAGAAACAGTCTAGCGTCTAACTTCCAGAAAAGGCGAGTCAAAAAATCGATGTAGACTTTGCGGTTGTGTAGAGAAAGGAAATGGAAAACGCCGGCAAAATGTTTCCTTCAGCTATTCACTTGCTACTATTAAAAACACTATCGATATGGCGATAAAATTAAACTAGCCGTGGAGTGGGTGTAGACTCTGAGTGTCGCATGAGTAGTGCGACCCTTGAGGTCCACTTGAACAACTTCCCAGTATGATAACGAGTGATATTCATTTCATTTTTATTATTCATTTCGTTTCTAACTATTTGTTATATTCGTTTCGTTGTTTACAATGTTATTAGCTATATTTAATTGTTATTAACAATATATATTTCTTATTAACAATATTTATTTGCATATTTGGAGGGTGGCAATCTCAAGAGTTTGGGAGTTACAGGGTGATTCATAAATTTCAGTTTTTCATGGTATGTACATTACTCTTTTATTTTTATCTGTTGATCTACCCAACATAGCGACATCAAACAAACGTTAAAAACTACTATCCCAATGACCTTTCCAAAACTGTCAACAATCTTAAGCTAACTCCTACCATTACAGGTACAGTCACTTCCAAAAGTGAAAAAAATAGTTTGGGATTACCTAAAGTTCAGCATTTTCCCAAATTTTCTCCGAAATTCATGTAGTAAGTACACACCTTTTTTATTTTTATTAGATTGCCCATCTTATTACCTTTCCAAAAAGGTGCAACATGTTCACGTAGAGAAAATATCTAGATATTTATACCCAGAAATTCTATCGGAGAATATTGTAAAAATCAACAAATTAAAAAAATTAAACTCAAATTAATTCTAAAATGCTTTTTATTAAATTTAAAAATAATTACAATTAATCTTGATAAGTAACAAAAGCCGCTCAAAATATCCTCCGCCACTTTGGATGCATGCCAACAATTTCCTTCTAAGTCCTTGTTTAAGGCGTATCGCAGCCAGCCTCTCCCGTATTTTCGTCGCTGCATTCCCAATTCGACTAACTAAATCCTCCCTAGTGCTAACTGGGCTTGAATAAACTTCATTCTTTATTGTTCCCCATAAGAAAAATTCCAATGGGATAAGGTATGGAGATCTAGCAGGCCAAGGAATCGGTGCACCTCGTCCAATCCAGCTGTTAGGAAATTTTTCACTTAGTATTACCTTCACAATGTTATCCGTATGCGGTGGCACTCCATTGTGTTGGTGAAACATTCTCCTAAGATTATCCATAAAGTTCTCCTCTATTAGATCTGGTAGTGTATTGTCCAAAAAGTCCGCATCAATTTCATTATTCAGCACTTGCGGCAAAATTAATGTTCCTACCAAATGGTTACCGATGATACCAGCCCAAAATTTGACACTGAATTTCTGCTAGAATGAGATGACCTTTGTCCTGTGTGGGTTAGTTTGCGACCAGGTATGGAGCTTATGGAAGTTTGTGATACCATCTCTGGTGAATTGGGATTCATCTGTCCACAGAATTCGGTCCAGAAACGCTCCGTTGTTAATGTCGCGTTCCAGAAGCCAAGTGCTAAATTTCAGTCTTCTCTCGAAATCTCCTTCCAGTAGTCCTTGGGCTGGGTGATGGTGATATGGACGTAATCCCAATCGATGAACCCTCCAAATCTTAGATGACGACACTCCTAATCGCCTTGCGACTCGTTCGTCACAGGGCTCTGTTTCACGATGGTGAAGTTACGGGTCGTGTCTCCATGTCGTGTGAAGCTACACTTCCTGTTTCTCTTAACCTTTGGAAAGTCCGTGTAAAGACCCCTCTTTTGGGGTGTTCGGCGGTTACGGAATCTCCTTTGATATTCCAGTACAGCCGCTCTCTTTTTTCCGTCTACTACACCATAAATGTAAATAATATTAGCGTATTCTTCAAAAATAAATTCTACCATTTTTTAATAATTTTTGTTAAGAAACACACGTTCTTATTGATTTGTTTTTCAACTATGTTAGGTATTCTTGCTGACTGCCCCTTTTTTTATAACAAAATTTTCATCAGGTAATCGCAAACCATTTTTACACTTTTGGAAGTGACTGTACGTGCAATGGTATGAGTTAGATCAGTAGTGTTGACATTTTTGGAAAGGTCATACAATTTTTTGTTTGTCTAGCTGAGATCTATCACCCCACTCATTTTGGCACGTCAGATCTGAAACACCCTGTATAAGTGAAGATAATAAGTATGGTGAAAATGAAGAATTCAAAGATCATAACGACCAAATATAGATATATTAAATTGAAGAATACGAAGAAAAATTAATATAAGTTGCTTACATTAATAATGGCCTGCGCATGAAATCATTCAAAAAAACGCGCATTGCGTCCTAACTTGAAGGTGATCCGGAAACGAATACAGCGTATGTACATTCTTCCCTCTATATCTAGTAAACGGTTCGTGGTACGTAAAAAATAAATATAATCTGTCGTGCCGAAATTTTAATATTCCTTGGTTTTTATGATATCTTAATTGACCTTAGAGCGATTGGAAGTGAGATATTCACAAACAGCTGAATGTTTTGACCTTTTCCTTTAATACTTTTTGATGCAAGATCGATCTCTCAATTTTTATATGACGAAAGAAAGCAATTAAAGTAAACGAAATTTTTTTGGAATAGAAACAGTATTTATACCTAAAGTAACTGTGTTAATACTAGAATTACCTTGATCAAAGAGAGTTGATTACTTATTTATTTATTAAAAAAGAAATTCACAATGATTGAAGCAATTTTCCTTAGAGATGCTTGAATAATTAAAATTGTTAAGTGAATTTTCTTACTTAATAAGAATGTGCATAGTAGGAAATGCCAAGAAACATGCAATTATGTTATTATGTATACTCAGATCTATAAAATGCTGGGAACATGAAGTTTTCCTCTCGCACTTCTAAATTAGGGATCCAAAAATAGATCCCGGCACGTGCTATGTTTGCAGACATAGCCGGAGACTATACATAAAACGTGAATGTTCATGCCAGCGGTATCCAATGCGGATTATATTGGAATACCTTCGTTCAGAGCACATAGTCAGTCTTTTGTGTAAGTGTTCACAACTACAGTGGAATCCAAACACGTCTCTTCCTTAATTAGCTTTTTTTATTGCCGAACAAGCTCAAAATGGTTTAAATCGGTTTTTGTACGGAATCTCCTGTATTTTACAATAAAAACGCTTTCAACAGCTAATGGAAATCTAATACCGAAAGATAAAAATGAAAGAATTCATTTCCGGTTTAATTTATCTCGATGCACTTTAGTTTCAAGAAGTTGTTTGAATGTAAAAAAAATATAGTAGGGAAAAGTGAAGCTCTTGTTATAATGAATATTAAATAAATCATTAAAAAAAAACAAAAAATAATAATACAAATATAATATTATTGGAATGATTCGAAATGGACATCTGAAATGAAAACCCATAATCCTTATTAAAAATATAATTTTTTCTTCTTATCTTATTTACTTTTCGGCTTCCGGTAATCTCTTAAATAAAATTATAAATTACAAACTCCTTCCCTCTTTTTTCTACTATTTGGATATATTGTATATTCAACTTTATTTAGACTTAGTTGGTAATTTTGTTTTGTCGTTTTCTTATACAAATTTAATTTGTTGGCTTCCATTGGGAAATCTTGTCACTCACCACTTGTATCTTAACGAATTGAAGAATGCTCACATAGAAGCTAGGGCAAAGAAATTCACATTCCCAAGAATACCCGCAGAGAGTCGTTATTCATAGTAGCTTGCCTGTACTTTGACTTCTTTTTCCCTGCCTTCGAACGTATTTTTGATATGTCGATAACACTTCATTTTAATCTCCCGAAGTATAACGTTGGTTTCCAGACCTCTGCTCTAGAAACGCGTACTCGTTTTTTAGTTGTGTAGTGCAGAAACCTTCAACACGTTATTGCTATAATTTAAAACATCGCATACCTTCTTAATTAAGTCGTCGGTGGAGTAAGTGATAACGTGTTGGCCTACCAATCCAGAAGTCCCAGGTTCGAATACTACCGATAGCGACCCATGGTTGTTTTCTGATGACAGAGTTGCGGAGAAAATGTCAGTGGTTCGGAATCCACTTTAAATTGTAAGTCCACTTGCAACCGTTGCCTCGAATCGCGTAAAGTCCTTCTCCCGCCCCATATCTCACAACATAACATTAGTAGTTTTAAGAAGTCTCGGAAACATTTTAAAGTTCAAGAATTTGCTTCGGGCAAATGAGCAGTAAACCGAAAACAGTTAAGCACTTATTCTCTTTTCATCTTTGGTATATTCGTGTTTCCAAAAGTTAGCGACAGACGGGCGCTGCTTCTTCTGTTGTGAAAAGGGTTCGCAGTTTGCCTTATACTTTCTACTACTACTGTTTTAGTAAATTTAATTTTGTTAAATCTGAAATTTTTGCGGCCGGGACCCACCCTGCAGCCGGACTATCCAAGGCAGGCTATGACTCTGAATATCGTTAGCTGTACATCAGCTGAGGGCACTCAGGATCACAGAACCTGCTGAATAGTTATCTGTCAGCAGAATCTCGAGCAGAGATTGGGGATGGCATGCTGGCAGGCTAGGCTGTGGGAGAGAAGAAAACGTCATGTCGAAGGAATAGGAAACAGGGTGGACAAAATAAAAGGAGAAAATTTGCAAAAAAAAGGAAAAAATTTAATTTAAAAAAAAATGAAAAATACTGCAGAAATTTAAAGACAAAAAAATAAGGAGAAAGAAAGAGGACATCGAACGCTACCACTTACTGGTTCCTTTGAGGGAGGCCAGATGCTAGTACCTCCCTTTGTTCAAAATGCCCCAACAGCCCATGCATCCGTAAGAAAGAGGGCCACTCATCTCATTATGAGGACACCGTCCATCGGCTGAATGATCGCCATCCGGTTCATACTATAAGTTATATATCTTTATTCAAGTAATCATGTACAGAATGAGGACGGAAGTAGATCAATTGTTTCAGCGGCACAACTACCATGTCATAGTTCCCGCGTTCGAGACCAGGTGTTCCCGTGGGTTTTTAAAATTCAATTAAACAATTCACTCAGTCTCTGGGCTGTTTTTTAGCTCGCAGCAATGCAAAAAATAAGACGTTCTAGTTTCCTCACTCCCCTTATCCTAATTCCCTTCCGGTCGGAGCCATGCTAACGAATCAAAGGGTTGTCCCCTAGGCTTTGGTCACACCGTAAAAAAACTGATATACCAGCACCATTTTCAATATTATATGCTGGAAGTCTAGAAGATAAGATGAAATTTCAATTTAATACTAATTCCGTTAACCGATTTCGAAAAAAAAATCTTTAAGTGAAGCAAGCACGGTTTAAGAAAATGCTATCGTTTATATTAATATAATTCAATCAGAAAGTTTCCTTTCAGTAAACACTTGGTGGAAGTCATTTATTTAAAAACGAAAAAGTAAAAGCACTTGTTTTACCTTCCACAAAATAGGAGTACAAATTGTTTCTTTGGGATGGTGATCGCTCAAAAATATGAGCGCTCAAAGAAAAGATGGATGTTTCGACCTAAAGTGCAAGCTGGTCATCATCAGCGTGGTACTTGCACTTTCCACCACGGACATCCATGACGGAAGGTCAAAACCTCAACTCCTATAAATACTCAGTTTGAAAACTAAGTACGAATTTTATGAAGAGGATTTTTAGTCCATCAATTTCATAAAATACCAATACTGGTTAAATATTGTTCAATCAGAAAGTTTCCTTTCAGTAAACACTTGGTGGAAGTCATTTATTTAAAAACAAAAAGTAAAAGCACTTGTTTTACCTTCCACAAAATAGGAGTACAAATTGTTTCTTTGGGATGGTGATCGCTCAAAAATATGAGCGCTCAAAGAAAAGATGGATGTTTCGACCTAAAGTGCAAGCTGGTCATCATCAGCGTGGTACTTGCACTTTCCACCACGGACATCCATGACGGAAGGTCAAAACCTCAACTCCTATAAATACTCAGTTTGAAAACTAAGTACGAATTTTATGAAGAGGATTTTTAGTCCATCAATTTCATAAAATACCAATACTGGTTAAATATTGTTCAATCAGAAAGTTTCCTTTCAGTAAACACTTGGTGGAAGTCATTTATTTAAAAACGAAAAAGTAAAAGCACTTGTTTTACCTTCCACAAAATAGGAGTATATATAGGATGAGCGCTCATATTTTTGAGCGATCACCATCCCAAAGAAACAATTTGTACTCCTATTTTGTGGAAGGTAAAACAAGTGCTTTTACTTTTTCGTTTTTAAATAAATGACTTCCACCAAGTGTTTACTGAAAGGAAACTTTCTGATTGAACAATATTTAACCAGTACTGGTATTTTATGAAATTGATGGACTAAAAATCCTCTTCATAAAATTCGTACTTAGTTTTCAAACTGAGTGTTTATAGGAGTTGAGGTTTTGACCTTCCGTCATGGATGTCCGTGGTGGAAAGTGCAAGTACCACGCTGATGATGACCAGCTTGCACTTTAGGTCGAAACATCCATCTTTTCTTTGAGCGCTCATATTTTTGAGCGATCACCATCCCAAAGAAACAATTTGTACTCCTATTTTGTGGAAGGTAAAACAAGTGCTTTTACTTTTTCGTTTTTAAATTATATTAATATAACTTCAATAACACAGGCCGACAAAATTCGAACAAATTTCAGAACCAGAAACCAGAGTATACTTTCCGAAGGTTTTCGGTGCGCTGAACAAGAATCTGGCCTCAGAATTGCTCCATCACTTTCAAATTCGCTTTAGTGTGCTCAAAAATCTTTTTTTTTCTTTAAGATATCCAATATTGAAGTTTGGAATACACCAACATTAGATCCTTTGCAAGGCGTACAAACTGTACAAGGTATGAAACTGAAGGTGTACAATTCATGAGTATTTCAAACTTGTGTATCGCGCGTTGTCATGTGTCTACAAGGAATCAGGCTAGCAATTTCGTTAGAACAATGGCCATGGAAATAGCGATACAAGAGTGAGAGACAACCGACATTCCGTCGATGCTCCAGAGAGTCAAGGCCCTCAGAGATTGAGGAATCACCATTAAGTTTAATAGCCTTACACTGGACTTTGTGTAATGCGGACAATGCGGTCCGGCCCTGCCCAAATATGGGAATTATATTCAAGTCTAGGCCTAATGTGGGACGCTAAGTCAGGTGGGGTGAAATATTTCTTATATCTCTGTAGAAAACCCAAGCATTTCATCGCACTTTTGGCGATTGCAAATATATGATCAGTCCAGCTAAGATTGATTAGGGAGGGCAAATTGGGTACATTCACTCCGTCGACTGAAATGGGTTGGATGTGAACTGGCCGTTTTTTAGGGATATTAAAGAGCATTTTGTTTTTTTGTTGACTTCTGTAGCATTACAGAATCAAATGAATTCATTACAAAATCAAATGAGTACGCGTAATCAAGGGAGCTGTGAATAGAATTGAGAGTAAGGGATAAGAGATCATTAATAAAAAGAAGAAATAAGGTTGGTAAAGAGCTGAACCCTGAGGTACACCGTCATTTATTTCGTAGGAATCTAGGAATCTAGGCCTGACAAAAAACTCTCTATCCATTTAACGAGGGTAGGGTGCAGACCAAATGTTTGAAGTTTGGCTTAAAGGGCAGCATGCCAGACTCTATCAAAAGCCTTTGAAATATCAAGAGCGACGATTTCGGACTCACCAACATTATGGAGACAATGATTCCAACGCTCCGTTAAAGCCGTTAGTAAGTCTCCGGTTGAGCGGCCAGCGCGGAAACCGTCCAATCGTTGATAAGATGGTTATTTTCTAGATATTTCAATAACTGAGAGTTGATGAGTGATTCAAAAACTTTAGATATGATCGAGGTTAGTGCAATTGGTCTTTAGTTAGAGGGGTCGCATGCCTCTACTTTTTTAAGTATCGGCTGGACATGAGTCTTTTAAGATTTTCTTTGTTCACATTGTGCAAAAGATTATAACTTTTTGTTGCCGTTAGTGTTTAAAAGAAATATTTTTTAAAGAACCTCTGAAGATGTAACTAATATACTTAAGTAGAAAACAATAGCATTGATGTAACAATTCTTCAAGATTAAAAAAACCAGTTTTTTTTAAAAAGCTTTACAAAAATGTAAAAAAGCTTATACCTATATATACCTAGCAAAAGTTCAAATAAATTATATACATATAGAATATTTCACGAAAATCAGGAATCGTAAAATAAATTTCTTGCTTAAACATAACACTACATTCGACAAATGTAACTTTAAAATATTCAGTGTACATTTTTATTTAAAAATGGCGATGAAGCTATGGTACAGAATAGTTGAGGTGATTTAACATCGAAATACAGCGGCGTGGGGCGGTGACGCCACACAGCCTAAAATACAAAAACCTAAGCAGATTAAAAATCCTATTAATTCTGCTAACGCTCGCAGAGAAAGCAGAAGAAGCGGTGATATTTAAGATTAATACAAGATTGCTAATACACTACACGGGCCTAAGGAATACGCACTACTGGACGATCTTATTATTATCTTACCAAAAAGATACAACATGGCAAGGTAGCAAAATGATTAGAAAAACCGAATCTTTAAAAATCCCTAACTACCCAATTACTTTATTGCACTTTAGGTAGGAAATTTTTTAAATAAAATTTTTAAGACAAAGGGTCAAACATTTTTCTTCAGGGTACAGAAGTAACTAATTTTAATTGTTGGTGCAAAAAAGGTATTAAAATGTTAGTGTTATATTGTTTTTTTGCCAATATAACTAGAGTTCGCACCATAGTATCTTGGCATTCTTTAACTAATACCTGATGCAAATTTTAAACTACGGGTGTTCTTAAGCAAAAATTGTGAAACAATGGGAGAACCTCGGTTAATTATGCCGACCTTGAATCGAGCCGGAGTCGAAGTGCAGAAGATTAGGAGGATCTTCAGTTAAAGTTTGGAAGGTTATTGATGGAGGGAGATAACGTCCATATCACAATATCCCAGTCCAAAAACTACTGGAAAGAGATTCCGAGATAAGCACTTGGCTTCTGGAATGCGGCATAAAGAATAGGGCAATTCTGGACCGAATTATCTAGACGGATGAATCTCAATTACCAGGGATGATATGAGAAACTTTCACAACCTTCATTCCTGTTCGGATACTAACCCACATAAAACCTCATCCCTATATACTATTCTCTAAGAACAACATACCTTACATTTATGTGATACCTTAATTGTTGTACCCTGCAATTTATTATGAATTGAAAAACATTTTTTTTAAAAGTTACGAGTAGTTTTGATTTAAAAAAAAAGTTAAAAGTTAGTTGAGGTTTGAAAGAATGCGCCTGATTGGTAAAACGTGCATGGACGTACAAAGTTTTTTTTAGCGGGAGAGGTGAAAATCTTCCAAAAGACACCGGAGAGCCCGTGCCCTCCGATAGTGTGAGATTCTTACTCACTTAAAATACCTCTCTGGGGATTAGCAGAAACAGACCGCATAGAAGCGGGAGCAACTGAGTATCCAGTTATCCCACTATCGCCGCCAACCTCGGTGTCCTGTGTTCCTTCTTTGTCCATGCGTTAATCATAATCTTCACCCCTTCTCTGCCGACGAGATTGAAAGATTTCGGGCCATGAAACTTTAGTCCAGAGTCAGGACAAGTAACCTTTTCTGGATTAACCACAGGTAACCCTTCGGAAGATAGGTCTGCATCTTCTACTGATCGTGTACCGCGGAGATAGCCAACTAATTAGAGTCTACCCTTCAGCCTGCATGGCCGCCGCAGAAACTTCCGAAGGTAATTTTCCCAGAGCTGCTTCTGTTATGTTATGGGTACCGTGAATATAGCCACGCTGTTAGGATCTATCACACCCTCCATCTCCACTAATATAAAAGTGCCTGAAGAGACGCCATCCCTGACCAAATTACCCCTGGGTCCTGTAGAGGGGAGGACACCACTGCAGACTCCTTTCGCATGGCCTACTACAACCTTGGACTTAGGGGGATTTTTCAAGAGGTTATCTCCTACCGCATTAGTTACTTGGCTACGTTCTAGGATGCATTGCCCGGTTGCTACCGCTTGGAGGTGTAACTAACACTTGAGAATGACCAAATGAGGATCGCCGTATCCTGGAAGGCTTCAATTCATCCGCTCATCCTCTAGCAACCTTAAACTAAGTCCAAAGTTAATAAGCCTCAAAGTTTTTCGTTAATTATTCGGTATAGAAAACCTTATCTTATTACATATTACACGACAACGTTGAAAGTGTTTTATGATCGTAAATTCTCAACCAATTGTGCTCTACCGTAAGGACCTTTACTTTTTTGATATTTATCAAATATCTTTCGTAAGTAGGTATAATTCAATAATTCATAATTCTAGATACTATCTATCTATAATATCGTAACGTTTAACCTATCTAAATCTATTTGGCTATTACATATTATATACTATACTAAAATATAATCAGTATTTTTAATCATCGCATTTTTATCATTGCAAATAAAATAGTTATATAAGAAAAATACGCAAACCTTCTCGTTTTTGGGATGCCGGTTAAAAAGGAGTATTCAAATCAGGCCACGCATTACGAAGTAAGGCGACTACTTCTTCCGCCCCCCCCCCCCCCACCCCCCATCCCCACTCCCCCAGTACAAAATCCGACAAGACTTGGGTTGTTATTTTACAATTTTTGTTAGAAACAAGTGGGTTATATTAAGAAATTTACATAGCGTTAAAATAAGGAAATTTATTCTAAGGGTGAGGGAAAATAAATCTGTTGATTAATTACAACGAGAGCCTTGAAGGCATTCTCTTGAGTATTTCATTTTCGAAATACCTTACAATACTCCCAATTAAACCTAAAGTTGGAAATAATAAGAACATCCTCTGATGCCACTTATGATTCAAATTTAAATAGAAAAACAATTTTAATTCATATGATTGAGATTTTCACATAAAAACTTATTAAAACGAAAATAATTAAATATGTCACAAAGGTAAGACTTAAGGATTTGATTTCCATTCCGATGTCAATTACATTACGCCGCCGTGCAATATCAAAAAGTATGTCAGATAATTTACTCGTCTGTATAAAGCTTACGTATTTTGACATTAAAATAGTGAAAGACATCGATCTTTTTACTTTAAAGAAATATTTTTTTTAAATACCTTTTCAAGAAGGCAGATATGCAAATGTTACTGAAAAACACGCATTTTGAAATAATGAAATCTACAATGTGTTCGTGATGTAATACAGATATGTAAGGGAATAACTAATTAAAAGCTCACCTCTCTAACTTTATACATGCGTAGATTTATTATTTAGACAAATAAATCGTTCTTAATTGCCTTAACTCAAAGTAGAGGGAAACTTAGGTGACAAACCAATAAGTACTTATCTAAGAAATATATTTTAGTTATCAACGAAGCATTCCACTATTAGGTAGCAGCCATGTTGGTTGAATCTTCGCAGAGAATTAAGCAGCACTCGAATATTCCCTTATAGTTGCGAATACAACCTACACTAGAAAATATTCGAAATGTTCGCGAATACAATTAGACGCTTTCAACCTCAATAAAGTCGAAATGAAATAATGAACACAACAAAATAAATTGGAATCCGGCCAGGAAAATTTGTGCACGAGCTTCTTAAGTTTCAGTAAGAAGAAATAATAAAAATTAATGGGATAAAACCATTCCAAGAGGCCAAATTACATGTACGTTTTCATATTTCCTTTTCGTTTTAATTTTTTCTCAAAAGACTTTAAGGTGATTAGGTTGCTAGGTTAAAATCAAAGCAATAAAATTCATATATAAACAATTGTTAAATTTAACTATCATGTTAAATTTTGGCGATTACCGAGGTATTACGGCAAAGTATAACAATAGCGTGGATAAAATCCGTGGAGGACTGGTCCAAACACCATTGTCACATTGATGCAGATGCCAGTGCACAGGAGTCTTAAAAACAGTGCGATTTCTTATTGTCTGAAAAGAAAAAGTGCGGAATCTCAGCTAGTTGTACCTCAAAGCCCTTTTACCTTCACGTATCGTACTTTTCATGATGAAGAAGACATACAAGCGCACCAACCAATGTTGCTGAGTGTAATGTCAATCCTCTCTCGGAATCATTTGACAAACATGTATACTAATGGATAAGAACCATTTCTGAGTGCCAATATGCAGCATATTTTACGTGCCAAGAATAAAAAACCATATGTCGAAAATTACATATTTTATTCAAATTATATATTCAAACATTTTCCATTCCGAAAATTTTTTACAAATGATTGCGAATAATGCTATCGATTTCTACTGCATGTATTTACATGTAATCTCCTTTATTATAATGTTAATTCAGTGCTACCAACTAATGAAACGCAACAATAATTACAAATATTTAAATTATGTTTCCGTAGCTGTTCCGAAGCTGTTGCACAATATTTTAATAGAGTCATTTTAAAAATATTTTATCTATTTCCTTATTTAATAATCAAAGCGGATTATAACTGGCAAACTTGTAAGCTATGAGCAAACTCGTATTAATCTGAAAATAAGTTTAGCAAAAAGTCTTTCCATTTTCGTTAAGAAATTTGAATAGTCAATTTACTTTAATTTATTTTATGAGTGGTCAAATGTACCATGACAAATGGCTGTAAAAGACTAAATAAATTTTTAAAAGCATAATAAGGTTAAATAAAGGAAATAGAGGTGAATATAAATTTAACTAATTTTAAACTCGTTAAAAGTAAGTAAAAATTGAAAGAAAATGTTTGAAAAGGAAATTAACTTTAAAATACTATTAAAATAGCGAAATTATACATTTTACAAAACTTCACGGAACTGCAGTTACAAATCATCCCTTGTTGTTTCTGTTTTTGCTTATTTCTTGCCTGTTTTAATTTAGAAGGTAAGACTATCCTGGAATGCTGTTTTCGAAACCAAATGCAGTAGGGACTAATCAAGTTAGTATTTTGCTTACTCTCTTGATTGATTGATTGATTGATTAAATTTGGAGGTGCGAGGTTCTCAAGCGCCGCGGCCAGTAGGGCCTATTGTGCTAACCCTCTCAGCTTACTATAAGCCGGTCCCTCCGAAGAAGTTCAACAGCTCCCGCAGTTGGCAGTCCTTCAGCCCGCTCGGTACCAGGGTTGGTTTCTCGAATAGGCTAAATCTGCTCCTGGCTACTGCAGGGCATTCACATAGCACATGTAATGGGGTCTCATCCTCCTCCAGACAGAGGCTGCAGGTGGGGTCGATGGCTCTGCCTATCCTCACCAGGTGCTTCCTTAGCTGACAGTGGCCGGTAAGTAGGCCTGCCAGGGTTCTAACAGCCGACCTGCTCAGCTTGAGGAGCTCCCTCGATCTTCCCGGCGACGGTGAGGGCATAAGGCTTCTTGAGTGAGCGTGCCCCTCAATACTGTTCCAATACAGCCTATGTCCCTCATTTGCGCGGTTTGCTATTAGCCTTTTAGCCGTGCAGAGCGATATTCCACAGACCGGTTCCGGCCATATAAAAGGGGTGTTAGACCCCTTCCTAGCAAGTTCGTCTGCTTTTACATTTCCTGTGTAGCCCTGATGTCCCGGTATCCAGATCAAGCTTACTTGATTAGTTCTACACAGTGCGTCTAGGCTCCTTTGGCATTCCCACACCAGATTTGATCTGGTGGTAGATGAAGCAATTGCTTTGATTGCAGCTTGACTATCCGAGAAGATTGAGATCCTTTTGTTGTTATCTTCTCTTCTTAGGTTCTCGTAGGTGCATGCCAGTATGGTGGTGGTATACATTCCCAGTGATAAACTGAATCGAGGAGAGTCGCTCCAGACCCCTGCCCCAACACCTGATTCAGTCTTGGATCCATCCGTATACCATACTAGCTCCCCTGGACGGACAGCTGGAAGCGTCCAGGTCTCACGCTTTTCCACCCGTATAAGGGGTGGTTGAAATGGTGAGAGTCTTGCCGGCATCTGATCAGTTAGCATGGCCAACTCAGGTGTGGCTTCAAGAATCTCCCTTATTGTCGTTTGGCCCTTACCTATGTTTTCCCCAAGGAGACCGGCTCCCTCTAGTTTGTAGGCCGCACACATAGCCAGGCTTTCAATCTCTATATGTAGAGGTTTAATGTTTAGCATGGTTTCGAGTGCAGCCGTCGGCGGGGTGCGCATGGCTCCAGTGATGCATAGGCAGGCCATACGTTGCAGTCTGCTAAGCTTAGTCCTTAAAAACTTCTTTTGTTTACCGTAGAAGAATTTTTTTTAACTATATGTATGGGGAGTAAGTTATAAAAGGAACCATTTTATAAAAAATTCTTAAGCAACAAATTTAGTATTTTTTTCATTCAGATAGCTAAATAAATCTGTTGTACTACCTTGTTAAGGCGCTAAAATAATAAATTTCAAGAAACCATCCGTTTTTCTGGAGGTCGTCGTACAAAAATTATTGACTCCATAGAGAGGCTAAATGAAATATTTCAATGACAGGCTTTTGGAACAGTTCGAAACAACTTATTGCCAAATCTCACAGATATCGGTAAAAAATCGTTGCCTAGGTCAATTTTTGAATCATTAAGAATTAGTGAAAAATTTATTTTGAGATAAATATGTTTGAAAGTAACAACAACATATAACTTATGTTAGCATGGGAATAATTTTAATAACTATTTATTTGTGGAATGAGGGTTATTCAACGGTTCTCTAGAAAACATTTTCTTCAAGATCAGAAAATCAGTTATTTTTGCCAAAATCGACTTATTTTCGGTGTAGCCTTTATAACACCAGTCTACAACATTTAGAAAATTTTATACAACTGGATAATGAAGAGTTGTTTCCGAAGTAACTTTACCCGCTGAAACCTAATCCGGGCTCAAAATTCTTCTATTAAGTCTGGTTTTTGGGATATTCTAACCTAAAAGTGCTAAAAACACTGTTTTTTGACATATTTAGGGTTATGTAGCATTGCGAATTTTTTCTTAATGAAAAATAATCGTGTATGGGATGTTATAATCCAAGTCTTCTTCTTTCAAATGCCGTTAAGTTTGCTCAAATATCTTTTTTTTCGCTCAGATATCGCATTTTGAAATTTTCATGTTCATATGAAAAGTATATGGTCACCTTATTCAAGTTACCATAAAGTTTTCGTATACCGAGAAACTCATGAACATGAAAATTTCAAAACGCGATATCTGAGCGAAAAAAAAAAGATATCTGAGCAAACTTATTAGAGATACGAATTTTGCAATAAAAAAATTATTGCATTAGAAATGAAAATTAACAAGTTCTAGGACTCCCTGTATAGGAGATTACGTGTCTGACTTTGTTTAACGAAGTTAGTAGAGAGAGATCCATATTGTGCATCTTATTAAAAATGAAATCAAATCAATTTTTAACCGACTTTCCAAAAACGAAAATGTTCTAATTTCAACGCTTTTCATTCATTTCATTTTCATCATACTATAAAATTGTTATTCAAAATATTTTGTAGTTGAAAATTTATTAACAGGTAGTGATTTGAACCTAACTAGCCTTCAACTGACTACTTTCAATTACTAAGTTTCAGATTTCCTGATAATATTTAGTGTATCTCTTTAATTCAGGGGGAGGCATTGACCCTCTGTATACACGCCCCTCTGTGTCTTCCTCAGTGATTAACTCGTTATGTTTTCGGTAGCGACGTCCTCTTTTTCTGCACAACTTTCTAGATCTATACTCTTCATCTAGATCGTGTCATGTCGCGTTGCAGATTCCTATTGAATCTGGTAATAATAATGTGGCTTGATTCTCCAACATTGTTGACACCTTTCAATATATTTGTTCCTTTTCGATATTTCGGCGGATATATAAAAATCCGCTACTTACGGTTGCTGCATTTTTCGAAGAATCTTCTGAGGAATCAGCTTAGTGAACGTTATCTTATATATCTGCGAATCTTATATTATTATATTTCTAGTGTAGTAATTAGTAATCGACGAATTTGGTGAATAAATAAAATAAATAAGTAACTCATAACTGTCACTCTTTAATAAACAAAAAAAAACTAATACATTCTTAAAAGACAGTGAATTTTTAATTATTGGAATCATTTATCACAACAAATAATGTGTTTACTATATTAAAAATTTTATATCCTGTCTTTAATATGAATTTGGTGACTATCACTTTACTACCCTATTTCTGATTTTTCAGATGTATTTTGCATCTTGCAGGTAGTTAAGTTACTTAAAGTCAATGGAGTTGCATTATAATAAATAAATAATTGGGAAATGACAATTTATAATTATTGCCAGCTATAACTGATTTTAAATGTCTAAATTAGTCACAAAATAACTGAGTCGGCATCACTAGTTGAATTGGCAACTTCTCTGACAAAAGCATTTTTTTAATGATCTTCAAAGATATTTAAAGCAATCTGTGCAACATTTAAATGCTAGTAAAAGCTCCCTACAGCAATAATATATATGACAAATTATCATATTACAGATTAGAAACTTTATGGATTCTATATATACCTATTGAAATTATAGGATTTACTAAAAACAGTAGTTTGCTTCAATAGTGCTCTAATTAGGAAATAAAACTCGAAATTTGTCAAAGTATAAGAAATTCAATGCAAATAAGGCAATAATGACAGTAAGATATTAAAATGAAATGCAGTGTTGTGTTTGGTTGATAAAATTGTAGTTTAGTAGTCTCTCTAGTTGCCCTAATCCCACGTCGTCTAGCATGGGACAATAGACGAACTTATTCGATGACAATAATTTCAAGTTTATCTGCAAATTAAAGAGGCGGCAGGAAAACATCGCCGGTTGACCTCGAAACATCAATCAATAATATTCCAATAAAACAATGTTATCTTATGATGTTTTAATTAATTACAAGGGTAATAGGAAGGTTATTAAAATTCCTTAAATTTAATAAAACGGACGCAATTACAGCGTAGTGCACTCAATAGAAGGGAAACAGAATTATCTAAATCAAGCAGCAAGTTACGATATTTTTCACGACCATCCTTTCATACTCTTACCAGAGGTACAAGATTCTAACCATTGCGCTACTACGCAAACGTACCCTGTACAGCAAGAGAGAATCATCAAGATCAGGGCACGCATCGCAAATTAAGAGGACTGCTCCCCTCTTCCCGTAGTAATTCTAGGTGCAACATTTTTACCGATACAAAATCATCAAAGTCGATTTACGCCTTACGCCCATTTTCACACTAAGCCATAATTTTTATCAGGATTCAAATGAAGCGGTCCACACGTTAAAAATTAGCTTACTTCTCTCCGCCCCCCCTATGGTACACAGTTTTTTTTTTATAACTGCAAAGTTGGTTCCATCCCCTCTCTCCATTCTATCAACCCTAAAATTTGTCTCAGAAGTTTGGGATATTCAATAATTGTTATTATTATTTAATTTCCCGGGTTGAAAACAATTAAGGCAAATTTCGGATTGAAATGAAAAAATAAATTAAATTTTTTTTTTTTTAGTTTGAAAATCTAAAGCAAAAGTGCACAGTCTTTAACACCATTGTATTACCTGTCAACTAAGATATGAATAACGTCTATAATACTAAAATGTATAAAATATGCTTTAAAATGTAATACTGTTTAATTTCATCGTAAAAAAATTTCAAACTCCTATAGCTTGTAGGAGGGCAGAGACTCCCCGGCACATCTCTATACAATGTTTCCCGTTTCTCGCCTAGATTTACCAGTTTCTTTATTTTTGCACACGACCTAAGAAACACCTTGTATATCTAGAAATTTTAAATTGCACACATAGATACTGCTTTGGAGTACAAAAATAAAACATTGGGTGCAAATAAAGAAAGAAGCAAAAAACCCCATATATTGTCCCAATATGTAATGCCTGTGTATTTTGTATGGAGAAATATTATGACAGACTAAGGTGAACAAAACGAGAAATAGATAAGAATAATAAATTTTCAACAGTTCCTACTTATAGAATTATTAGAAGAGAAAGTTCGACAAATTAAAAACAAATGAAGAAAACAAAATTGCTGAAGGCTAATGGAACTCCTAATGGAAACTTTGAAAAAGGATTAATATATTACCAAAATTATCTACATATTTGTAAAATAAGCTACTGCCAATTTGTTCCACCCAAAAAAAAATGGAGATCTAAAATCGTGCCAAGTTTCAGTTCAACCCCAAATTCATAAATTGAGATATGGAACAAAAATTCAAAAATTCAAAATAAAAGCCTGAATTTATACCGTTGTACACCGACGGCGTTTTCAATAGCATAAATCCAATTTCTTTGCCTCTTTCTTACCGAAAAATTGGTCATTCACTCAAACAATTACCCGGAATTCTGCAACGTCAAAGAATCACATAGCGCAACCCTAAGACTAGGGCCACATCGTCCTAAAATAAACCTATCCCTTTTAAAATTTCTACAGACAACAAAACAAAAAGAATTTGAAATAAAAATCACCTAAGCAGTGCTGCATTACTTGCTTTACTATTTAGTTTTAACATTTTACGGCCGTCGTAGAATTTACAAGTTCACATATAACGCAAAATTTCCTTAAACCTTTAAGTTAAACCTAGTTAGGGCCGCCAAGCTAACTAGTTGCCACGGATGAATTATGAATTTATATCTAGAAACAACACTGTATCAATGTTCCCTTCCTCCCTTCAGTTAGGTGGCGTTAGGATTCGAACCTGCGACTTTCGGGTGGAAAGCCAGCATTTTACTGACAGTAGTAAAATGGTTATGTTAAATTTATAGCCTTTTAACTTGGCTGTTTTTAGTTGCGCCATAATTTATTAGTATTTTTTCCGTGCGCCATAATTGGAGAATACTAATAAAGTTGTTTTAACTTTGCATGGTCACCGTTTGCTCAACATTAAATGGCTTGGAATGGAGCCTAGGTTCATAAAATTTATTTATCTATCGATTTCTTGCGTTTTGAATAATTTGTATTTAGTACTTGGTTATCTATAAATACACGCAGCAGGCGGAGACATATTACTTTTACAAGTGTAAAGAATAATAAATAATATAAAATAAGAGGTCAATGTTGTATTGAAAAATTAATAAACATTGCCAACTGTTTGTCTAAAGAACCGGGAATTTGTTCGTAAAAGACAACTATTTATCATTTACAAAACAATCCAAAATTAAGGTGTTATTTATGCTTTCTTGTTTTTAAATTATAACGAGTCTTTCAACGTTAGTGATATACAGAACTCTATATTTTTTTTAGGAAAAACATTTATCTACTCGAATGCACTAACTAAATCGGATACGATTCTGGAAAGCATAATATTTTAAAAAACGTATTAGCAAGTAGTGCAACTAAACACCATGAAACAATTTCATTTCGAATTATCCAACGTCCGCCGTGCGGAAACAATTTCCCAGGCAACGAAAACAAAAACTAAGGTGTCGTACTTTAGATTGATTTTTTGTATATTTTACCTAACGAATGGAACCATTTTAACTAGCCAAAGATCATGTACAGAATTCACGTACGTGAACAAGATTATATAAATGACTTAATTTACATAAGAAATCACGCCGCGGCATCTTTTCAGTATCCAATAAGAGACGAAACTACCAACACAAATAGACTGGATCGCCATAATCAACAAACACCATGAAAGTAATGGTTTTCTGTTCTTAATTTAGCACAAAATAGCCGCGAGAAAAACTGAAAATCAGTCGAATTTTACCCCTCTCTATATGTGAAAGTCGGTGAGTTTTTTTTAGAAAATTCAAAAATATAACACTAAACCAAATGTTATAACTTATAAACATAAATTAAAGGATAATTTTGGATTTAAATTCTAAAAGAGGATCGCCCATATCCGAAAATAACAACAATTCACTAATTTAGAAATAATTTCGTTCGACAGGTAAATGTGAATAATTACGGAGCAACGCGTTAACGACATCATCGTGAATGGGGTGTGTTTGCTCTCAGTAAGTTAAATTTTACTTTTATAAAGTTTTATTTTAAAATTTTACTTTGCATTGTGTTTTATTATATTTTGCATTTCGATTTGATTGCTCGCATGGGTGCATTTGCATTTACCGTCGGCGATCAAGCACAAACAACATTTGCAACAAAACACTTCTTTTATTGTAAAATCACTTTATTAGAATTAAAATTATTCACAGAATCGTAACGAAATATATCGCGAGTGCCTTTTGTGTTTCGAATTTGTTTTGTTTATTGGACGAGAATCTGCTGAGCCTCCCGAGCTAACCAAAGAAAAGAACTGAACTCAACTGACAACAGCCGTCATGGCGTTTACTTCCCCTCGGTGTACTCAAACGCAGGAATAAATAGAATTGAACTTTCACGTATCCTAAACTTAGAATTATTTTGATTTTAAATTAGAAATTTTATTTTTATGGCATCCAAAATATCAATTCGTTAACGTATTTATAGTGCTAAAACATATTTTTGTTGTCTGTGGCGCGCTCAAGTAAACAATCTAGTGTACTTGTGGAATTTTTAGGATATTCCATTTTTTAACGGACTTTTGACAATTTTCAAGTGTTTCTCGTTTAATTATGACAAAAAGTAAATGAACATTTCATGAGTTTTTGAAATACTCCAGGTCAAAGATAACACAGTAAATTTCGGTTAAAACATTTCAAAATTTTAATACTATACTTATAATACTAACTAATAATTAGTTAGATTTTGTTTGCTCTTTTGAACTACAACTAAAACAAATTGTTTTAGATTGTACTGAGTATATGTTCTTTATCTAATTTTATATCTTGACGTTATGCTGTTAACTATATATTTCTCCTAAAATAATTCCATCAACATATGTCCTATCTTGAAGACAACGTAAAGCATTGACAGTGATCCTCTCTCTTATGCAACATATATACTCTCTTATAGAACATATGTACATTCAACATACTGGTGTTTTTACCAAACCAACATATTTTCATTTTCAAGTACGACGATAAGTAAGTAGAACTTCAAACATTGAGCATGCTTCTCGGTTCACTTCTCGACGACGCCAATTCCTTATTTTTGTTCGATTCCTTTTCACCTATTTAAATATTGCATCTCCGGTAGATTCGCATGTGCAAATTTTGCGAATCTTCAGAAAACGTGATTTAAAAAATAGTATTCAAATTTTGAATAATAACAAAACTCTTATTTTTAAGCATGGTACACCACACGAAATAAATCATATGAGTAGAGAGGCAATATATCTACAGTATATAAAAGAAATTGTTAGTGCTTAGTCATAAACTAAAAAATATAGCTGCGTGTGGGCAGTGCTGACTCTAGGCGTGAATTTATTCTCTGCCATGAACACTTCATTAGTATTTCTCGTTCCCTATATGAAGAATACATTCAGAACCTGAGAGGTAACTTATTCTCTGACCCCCGTGGATTTTTTGATTATGTAAATATGAGGAGAAGGGTAGAAAACTATCCATCGACTATGGAATTAGGGTTACGTTCCAGCAATGATTCTAAGATTATTTGTAATTTATTTGCTGAATATTTTAGCGGCGCATTTGAATCATCCGATTTTTGTCCAGATAATAGCAACTTTTCGCACATTAGGAATAGATATGCAACCTCCGTACCTCTTCCATCTATCACGGAGGAGATCTTGTCCAAAGATATTGTAAATCTTCCGGGTGACTTTTCGTATGGTCCTGACGGGGTTCCTGCTGTTGTCTTAAAGAAGTGTTCTTCAGCGTTGTTTCATCCCTTACTTTTACTTTTCCGGCAATCTTTCTCGGTGGGCCGTTTCCCTGCACTCTGGAAGACATCATTTTTAGTCCCTGTTTTTAAGAGTGGAAATAGGAGAGAGATTGCTAACTACAGACCAATTGCTAAATTGTCTTGCATTCCAAAACTCTTCGAACAGATAATCCAATCTCAGTTATCCATGGAGTGTAGGAGTTTAATTTCTAGCCGGCAGCACGGCTTCCTTCAGGGTAGGTCCACGGCATCCAACTTGTTGGAGTTTGTTTCTAGCAGTGTGGGTGGATTTCTGGATGGCTGCCAAACGGATTGCATTTATACTGATTTCAGTAAGGCATTTGATAAGCTGTCTCACTCTGTTATCGTTTTCAAATTGTCCAGGATGGGTTTCCCGCCCCCCACTCATTGCATGGATTAAGTCGTATTTATCTAATAGGACTTATAGTGTGCGTTTTCGGGGCGTGCTCTCCGATGCTTTTGTAGCTCCTTCAGGCGTTCCCCAGGGTAGTCATCTTGGTCCTTTGCTATTCATCTTATCTATTGATGATATCACTTATTCTTAAAATTCTTATTTATGCGGACGATATCAAGATTTTTCTCCCAATTAAATCTTTTGGCGATTGCGAGATCTTGCAGTCGAATCTACATATATTTTATAGCTGGTGTGGCAATAATAATCTTAAATTAAACATTGAGAAATGTCAGGTTATGACCTTCTCGAGGTCCCGCAACTACTGTACTTTTGAATACAAGTTTGATGGTACTTGTATTCAAAGAGTGGAAAGGGTGAAGGACTTGGGCGTGTACCTTGATAGACAACTTAACTTCATCCCCCACATTAATAATATCGCTTCCAGGGCCAATTCTATGCTGGGATTTATCCTTCGTTGGTCCAGGGAGTGTCCTGGCCCTCACATAAGACTTCATCTGTATACATCCCTTGTTAGACCATTGCTGGAGTATGCTAGTCCGGTTTGGTCTCCATTTTACAGATCTCACATTAAACGTATTGAATCCCTTCAGCGTAGATTGCTTTAGATTGCCGTTGGGTTGCTGATATAATTTTTCTACACCAGCTTCTTCAGGGGAAGATTGACAGTGAGTAATTTTCCTCCAAAATTATACTTAGAGAACTGTCCTATTCCCTTCGAAACCGTTCTAACTTGCGGATAGCTTATTCGCGCACTATTTACGGTATGTTTGAGCCGATTAACCGCATGTGTAGGTTTGCTAATGATGTTGGTGATGTTTTCAGCACTAATGCGGACAAGGTTACATTGAAGAGTAGCCTCTACAACTTGTAGCCATCCTGTCGCACTCACTCGTTTTTGTACGGCTTTTTAATTTTGTTTTGTTTTTTTATATTAGTTTGTGTAAGTATTGGATTGGCTTGGCTCAAGGATCTCTATGCCTCTTACACTCCTAATTTTGTGCTTTTGGGTACTAATATTAGTTTTTGCGTGCTGGTGTGGGAGCCTCATTCATCTCAATATTTTGTTATATTCGGGTGGATAGGTTAATTTTCCGGGCTTCTGCCCGTGAAGTGCGCCTTCTGGGTTAGAATGGTTAATTCTAGGAAATTTTTGGTCTTAAACCTTTTTAAGATCTTAATTTTTTCCAGAAACATGTTAGAGAATAAGAAAAAAAATTAAGTGTGAATTTGGGTTATTTTCTTCTTATGGAAGAGGGGAGGGGGTTGATAACAAATAATCTTATAGTATGCACTCTTGCGACCCCACAAACACTACTGAATGATTATTATCATTATTCCGTCTTAAGGGCTTTTGATCCATTTCAACCGAGAATACCCTTTAAGGTGAATTCCCAAACATTGATATTACTCTGCATTTTCTAATGGTTTTGTAGACTTATCTGTTGTCAGTAGAAACCAAGCAGCCTTTGTGAATTGGAACCTATGACCCCCATGATAACAAGCCGGCACATTATCACTTACAACTTCAATGACATGATTAATAACTTACATATATACCCAATAACATGAAAATATTATTAAACCTTAACAGAAGCTTGTAAATATGTATGTATTTAATAAATTCTAAAAGTTTAGAAATAATTCAAGCTAAACAAGTGGATTCATAGATTCAATATATATTAATTACCAATATAAACAATTTAAAACGTGGTAATTTCCATTGATTGTGTTGCATTAGAATTAACATTTTCGAATACCATTTTGAGAATGAATTGCAAATAAATAATTTTGAATATGCAAAATTTTGTAATTCATTATAAAAATAGTTATAAATCCTCAAAAGTTATTTTAACAATATTTGGGCATTGGTTCTTAATTTTTTTTTAATTACTTGGTAACTACTTTTAATTATCACAAGTACTTCAATAGCAAATATTATAGTGTGTATTTAATTAAGAAACCCAATACATCAATTAAAAGCAAATCATCACAAACATTGTTCCAGCTAGAGCACGGGGACAAGATGAATATCCGCTGGCTTTAATTTTAATTTTACCAAAGGTTGATTATTCTTATAAGAAAAGCTACATAGATATTTTTTCTGTAATAAGCTTCTTATGGATACCAATCAAGCTCCAACCTCTCGCTCTACTATATTGTGAGCACCTCATTGCATTAACCCAACATAACTTATATCCACTAAAGAATTTTGCATAATATTCGGGGGGTGGATCACCAATTTGCGTCTCAAAGAGACAAAATGTATCAAAGTACAAAACATATTTAAAAAAAAGCTTGGGAATAGTGTTTTAATTCTTAATCCTACAATATTATAAATATGAATGCATTTTTAACGTGTGAAGTGCTTCAGTTGTTCGTTCATTGTACCTATATTTCTTAAGTTTAATTGTTTGTTGTCGGAGGCCCCAAATTCAAGGGTTTCATGCAAACTTTATACTTACTTCCTGTCGGAAAAATCATGTAAAGTATCTTCTTTCCTGATCAGTGATCTAATTGGTCGACAAAAATATAGGGTTGAATTATGTCCGACAAAAAAGTGAAATTTTTAAATAAATCTATAAAACATTAAAACGCCTATATATGTAATTATATTATTATTCCTCCTTAAGACGAGTAACTTTGACGTTACTCTATTTGTTTACATTAGTTGAAAATCAATTTACGTGCTTTAAGTGAGTAACCTTTCGAAAATGAAATAATAATATACTGTTTCCAAATTAACGCATTTATAAGATTTGATCTTCCACGTACTTTGTACGATTCGAAGCGTCGTTTGCAATTTATACGAACTCGTCCTCGCTTGGGGCAGAGCAAATCGTGTTACGTTTAATGCATCCAAAACTCAATGCTGTTTAATGTCCCTTAAAAAACTCCCAGTTCACCAACCAACCAACCCAACCCATTTCAGTCGACGGAGTGAATATACCCAATTCACCCTCCCTAAAGATCTTGGGTATTGAGATATCCAGCAATCTTAGCTGGACTGATCATATATTTGCAATCGCTAAAAGTGCGATGAAATGGCGCAGGACACACCGCATTGTCCGCGTTAGACAAAGTTCAGCGTAAGGCTGTTAAACTTATTGGCGATTCCTCAATCTCTGAGGGCCTTGACTCTCTGGAGCATCGACGGAATGTCGGTTGTCTCTCACTTTTTTATCGCTATTTCCATGGCCATTGTTCTAACGAAATTGCTAGCCTGATTCCTTGTAGACTAATTACAACGCGCGATACAAGATCAACAAGTCGCTCCCACCCCTATACACTCCGGGTCAAATTTGGACGTACCGTCAAATTTCGGGAATCTTTTCTTAGCAGAACAACACAAATGTGGAACAGTTTACCATCTTCTGTTTTTCCCTCGTCTTATGAGCCTGAAACTTTCAAACGGGGCGTACATCGACACCTCCTTCACTCAACCTCCTAACCCATTTCCCTCAACCTTAATTCCTTTCCTGCCAAGGCTGTGCTTTAGCATCATAGGGCATCCCCTGAGCTTTGGCAACATCATATAAGAAAAAAAAAGTTTCATATGATCAATTCGTTTATACAACTATATGTGTATGATATAATCTTAGATATAGATATAATTAATGCAAGTAACTTTTAAGATGTTCTAAATGTAGTAGGTTTTTTCGTTATATTTTCCGAAAATTCCCAATATTATTTTCGATCAGATGATTCAATGTGTTGTAAATATTATTACAAAAGTAGCAAATTAATGATATCTGACGTAGTAAATATAACAATTGACTTTAGGGCGTCCGACAACAAGTATCATTTTCCGACCAGTTTATTTAAAAAAAAATAAGCTGTAAGGGACTACAGTTAATGACGTCATCAAATCGCCATGTTTGGGCGACAAAATAACCCAGTATATTTGTCCTACAAAATGTTTTTTGCTTTTTATATAAAATGTACTTCCGATTAGATTAGAGTCCATAAATAATCGATAATTTTTTACCCAACCATCACCGATTTCAATTAAAGTTTATAAGAATATTGGTATTATGGAGGAAAGACGGCAGGCAATTTTTTTTGTCGGGCATCTTACGTGTCCTTAATTACAGGACTTCGAAAATTCACAAAATTTCCGGGTAGAAGTGCATTAAAAATATCATAATTTTTTTTGTAAGCATGATATAGACCTCGCTTTGGGTTCACTTTACAGGTAAAGGATCAAGCTTGAGAAATAAAATACAAAATAATTTTCGTCAGGAAGAAAAATTTTTAAGGATAACGGATGTGTCCTTTATTCTTGAATATCCTGCAAAGTACAATTTTGAAAAAAAAAATTTCGCTATATAAATCCTTGTTTTAACATATGTTGCACATACGTGTGAAATTCAACTTGGGACGATAATGGGATCTGGATTTATGACATTTTATGTTATTAACCGACTTCCTAAAAACAAATAGGTTCTTAGTTGGATGTGTATTTTTTTTATTTATTTTTTTTATGTCTGACCGGGCATAGCTTCGTAACGCGTCGACCGATTTTGATGATTCTTTTTTTGTTGGCTAGAGTATGTTCACCGATTGCTATAATTTCAAAAAAATTTTTGGTGGGGTGGGGGTGCAACTTAACTTTGTACCGCGTTGACCGATTTGGATGGTTCTTTTTTGTTGTTGTACAGAGTATGATCCCCCATTGCTAATAGGAGAAAAAAATTTGGGCTAGGGTGGGGAGAGGGGGAGGAGTAGTCTAACTTCGTAACGCGTCGATCGATTTGGATAATTATTTTTCTGTTGGGTAGAGTATGTTCACCGATTGCTACCATGTAAAAAAAACGCGTGGTGGGGTGGGGGTGCAACTTAACTTTGTAACGCGTTGACCGGTTTGGATGGTTCTTATACTGCTGTATAGAGTGTAATCCCCCATTGCTAATAGGGGAATAATTTGGTCCTATGGTGGTGGGTGGAGTAGGGGAGGGGTAGTCTGACTTCGTAACGCGTAGACCGATTTGGATTTTTCTTTTGCTGTTGTATAGAGTGTGGTCTCCCATCGCTAATTGGAGAATAATGTGGTACAATGGTGGGGGTGGGTTGGAGGGGTAGTCTAACTTCGTAACGCGTGGACCGATTTCGATGATTCTTTTTCTGTTGAGTAGAGTATGTTACTTGATTGATACCACGAGAAAAAACATTTTAGTGGGATGGAGGTGGGGTAGGGGGTTGAACCTCACTTTTTAACGCGTGGATCGATTTGGATGGTTCTTTTGTCGTTGTATAGAATAGAAGATACTTAAAAGTGAAAAACATTTTAAAAAAAAAGCATAAAATAATTTTTAATTTTATTACTATTACGACATTTGGAAGTCAGGGCAAGTTAAACATATAAAACAATTACAGAACCACACTTGAAGATAATAAATACATAATACTACCTGAACGTTTCAACTCACGGGATCATAAGAAAGGATGATGAAATACTTTTGTTGCAGTTGTTTGGTTTGTTTGATTTGCACCGACTTCAAAATATCGTAATAGATATAATATTAAAAATTATTTTATGCTTTTTAGCACTTTTTGTGAAGTCGGTTGAACTTTTTTTTTAAAAAATATTTTTTCTTAGGTACATTTTCATGCAAAACTCAATAAATGGAAAACTACCTGCGTGTCATCTAAAGAATCATTACATTTTAACAGTGATAAGCTTGCTTTAGAAGTGTTACTTTTCGTAAAAATATTAATTAAAAAAATTGTTTTTAAAGATAATATACCGTAATGAAACTACTTACGTGAGCAGAACAGTTTTTAAATGTGTACAATGTCGGGTTACCTTTAAGAAAATCACTTGAAAATATCTTTGAGGTGCACCCGGTAGAAATTGTTCAATACAAATAATGGACTTCGACATAAGTCCTAATAAGTACAATATATGTGTAATATATTATAAATATTACCTGTCATAAGGAAAAAATACATACAATACATATAAACATCCCACGGTAAAAATATTTCTGACGGATTAGGTAGAACTCTGAAGAGATTAGCCACAAAGCAAGTTTACAAAGGCCCTATAGTGACCAAATTATGACGGGGTGTCAATTATATGATTGGGCAAAATAAAATATTAAAAATATCAATTTTAGTTACGTATCACAAAATGAGTATGACATGGAACAAAAACGCTTAAGTAAGACATCCTTACTTATTAGAACTATTCTCGGGACACAAAATCCACCACGTCAGACCGATAGATAAAAGTACAATTGCAGTCAAACACTTTTCAGAATCATCTGAAATCAATTTTCGTGAAATTATAAATAAACACCGAGGAATACTGGATCAACCTCAGGATATTTCAGGATTCATAACTTTCACTGAAAACAAAGTTTGGTAGTTAGGCTGCACAATCTCTTATGACAGGGAATAAGAAGAGGTAATAATAGTGATCACAAATTTACCAAGTGGACCATCAAATGAATTTTCTTATCCTGATAAACACAATATACATAAAATTTCTATGGTTCTCCTTAAGGTAGATCCAAGACAAATAACTAGAAATATATAAAAGTTATCTGACATAGAAACAAAAGAGATTATACAAAAATTTAAGTCTGTTAAATTACTCTGTCAATTTCAGTAATAATATTAATAAAAGCACACAATTAAAATATATATAAATTGATTGATTAAATTATTAAATTAATTAAATTATAACTGAGATTGTAAGAATATAATTATTGAGTTTTGCATGAAAATGTACCTAAGAAATAACATAAAATGTCATAACTCAAGATCCCGTTTTCGTCCCAAGTTGAAATTTCACACGTATGTGCAACATAAAACAAGGATTTATCTAGCGAAATTTTTTTTTTTCAAAATTACACTTTTCAGGATATTTAAGAATAAAGGACGCATCTATCATCCTTAAAAAATTTTCTTTCTGACGAAAATTATTTTGTATTTTATTTCTGAAGCTTCATGGTTTACCTGCAAAATGAGCCCAAAACGAGGTCTATATGATGCTTCGAAGTCCTGTAATTAAGTAAGGTGCCGGACAAAAAAAATTGCCTGCCGTCTTTTCTGAATAATACCAATATTCTTGCAAACTTTAATTTAAATCGGTGAGGATCGGATAAAAAATATACTCTTTTCTATCGATTTTTTATGGAATGACCCTTTATTTAGCTCATTAAATTTTTTCTCCCATCAAATCAAAGAGTTTGCGGCGGCCCCAAAAGAAAATGTCCCCTACTCCACTCTAAGTGCAATGGTTTTTTTTTATCATTATACCATTAAGGAAACGTGTTCTAATCGATCCTTGGTTAAAAAGTTAGGTACCGCGCCTCACCTCACCCTAAGTATCTACAAAATTGTGTTATGCTACCATATACTCTATATAATAGAGAAAGAGTCATTCAAATTGGTCCACGTATTACAAAGTTATGTGGCGTCCCTACGCCACCCTCTAGCTACCAATAGTCCATACAAAAAATATTCATCCAAAATTATGCCCGTCCGGCGAAATAAAATTTGATCCGAAAAATTGTGCTTCACAATAGCTGCGTTCCATTAGGCCATGCAGAGTACTTCGGCGTACTTCCCCAATGGAACGCATTTTCTTCACCTGACTAGTTCGTGCTCCTGTCATGTTTGGCATTTCATAGATTGTAATTAATAAATAAAATGCTATGTTCTGCATATATAGTTTTTTGTAAAAAGTTTTAACGTCTTGGATATTTACGGGAAGCAGATGCTTCTTTTTAAACACTTTTAAGATTTGTGAAAAATCAAAACAGCAAAAATCCACCTATTGAGAGCCTTTTAAAGGACAAAAACCCTAGCGGAAAAACTCGGCGTAAGTACACCTATCTATGATCAAGTGTAGCTGAGCGTACATGGATGTACGACGGAGTAGGTACTCTGAATGGGCCAATGGAACGCAGCTATTATTAAGCCTTAATATGACATGTTTTTAAATTATTAGTCAATGTAGATGAAAAATATTAAGTTTACAAACATAAGGAAATTAAAATATCAAAATTATATGCAACGGAACTTCAAATATCGAATTTGTGAAATTCGCAAAAACCTTTTTTTTCACCATAACAATGGTGCCATTAGAAAGATAACTTATAGGAATATTGCAGTTCCTCTTCAATTATTCTGCACATAATTTTTTCTATTGGCAAAGACATATTGTTGTGATTAAACAATATATTTTTTTGTGCAAATTTTACGAATTTGCTTTTTAAATTCAGTTGCTTATAATTTTAATATTTAAATTTCCTTAAGTTTGCAAACTAAATATTTTTCATCTACATTGACTATTAGTTTAAAAAACATGTCATGTTTCTTTCTTAATAAATTAAAATTGAAAGTCAATTTTTCGGTTCTAATTTTATTTCCTCGACTGTTGTTCTAATATTCAAAATATTCAAACTACGTTAAATTATTAATCTCTTCGTAGAATATGATACTAGAAAAATATTATTCCTGACAATCATTGGTTTAAATTAATAATTCAATTCAATCACACTTTTTTAAAGAAATTTAGTTTTGTCCTGAATAATTTGTTAATATCGTAAAAAAAAATAACGGTACTCAAACCATGCTAAACAAAACCACCTTCAAATCTCTGATTTAATGCTTCTTTTATGTAGGTACATACATTTGGTTCCAGCTGTTTTGTAAATACATACTGTATGTCTAGCACGTGCATTACTCGTAATTAATGTTCTTGCTATAAATCTCCCGTATTTCACTGAGACCCATCTATATAGTACCACAGTGACCAACACATCCTGAAACTCGAAAGTGGTCGTTTGTTTTAATGGCACCTTCAGTAAATAAGGAAGATGCTAAGGGAGATTTTTCGATGTATTTCAGTTATCTATATGTCATAGATCTTTAAGTACATACATGATGAAAAGTAAGCGGATGCTGTTATGACTGATGTGAAAAATGAAAATCTCAGCTGTAAAGGATTACTCAACCACACTGAGTGCATTTGCTATGCTCAATTCAAATAAAATAACCATATGGCAGAAAAACGAGCATCTAATGATTTTCGCGCACCTTCGTGAACCTTTCGACTTTCCTGTCCTATCCTGCTACAAATGTTTTCTTTAGGACTGATGTTTGGGTTTCGGTAATGTCATCGACATTTTATACTCCTGACTGCGGGGTTTCACCTAGAATTTTTATTTGTGATCAGCATTATCAATCAATAGCAATATATCAATCAATGTAAGAATTTCTGTAATAGTGAAAATTTAATTTTAATCTAAAAGGAGTGTCAGATATTAGCCAAAGGAATAAATATACTTATGATTTTACATAAATTAAGTTGGAAGTCACAATTCAATTACATCAAATATATATAATACAAAGGTAGGTTCATTAAGGTAAGCATTTTTTTAACATTTACTATTGCAAAATTGACACATAAGTAGAATTAACATCGACGCCAAAAACAAAGAGGTCCTAAGTTTGACACGAATTTATACATGGTGGGGGTGGGTGGGGTGGAACCTAACTTCTTAATGCGTGGACCGATCTGGATGGTTCTTTTCTTGTTGTATAGAGTATGATCGCCTATTGTTAATAATGGAAAAAAAATCTTCTGTGTTAGGGCTGGGAAGGGGAAGATGGTAGCCAAACTTCGTATCGTGACAAAATTTTGATAGGTGGGGTAGGGGAGGAGCTGGATGTCAACTTCTTTAAGCTTAAACTGATGATGGATGATTCTTCTTTTGACGTGTAGAATATGTTGCCCCATGGGGTGGAAAGGGGTTGTTATCCAACATCTTAACGCATAGACCTATTTGGATGATTCTGTTTTGTTGTATACATTGCTACAATAAGGAAAAATTTTGACCAAGGGTTTGTGGTGGGGGTAGTGTAACTTTGTAACGCATGGACTGATTTAGATGATTCTAAATGTATAGACTCTTTTTGACATGACAAAAAAGTTGGCTAATGGTTAGAGTTGAAGAAGGGGCGGCAACTAGCTTCGTAAGGCGTACATAATACGCTTCCTCATTGGTAAATGATACAAAATTTGTATCATTGTATCTTGCTGTATAGAATACGGTGACGCACTAGCGCGATAGTAAAAATGTTGCATCTAAGGAAAGGATATAAAAGGGTGACTGTGAATAATTATGAAATATGTTGCTGATTTTCTATAGAGTGCACTACCTCTTCAACTGTTGAAATTTGTTTGTTCATATGAACAGCTTCGTCTATGTGGATATTAAACGCGAGTTAACTAAGAACTTATTTTTAGAATGTAAACAAAATTGTGAAATTATTAGAACTTCTAAAAACTACAAAATAATAGCTAGATTCAAGGAAACAGGCAGTGCAGGATAAAACAAAAGTGTCCGTAGTCGATCTGAATATGAAGCGTGCTTCTATGCATTTGATATTAAAAGAAGACCCAGAATGTAAGGCCTGGAAGAGAAAGGGAATACATGGACTAACGCAAAAATTGAAGGATGCTAGACGCAGAAAATATCGGGGGCTTTTGAAGCGTCATTATATCAGGAATATGATCTTTTTCGATATGAAACTCTTCTTACTAAAATAGTCCTGCAATCCACGAAATGATAGGCTTTATGCAACAAGACTGGATAATATTCCCCGTGAGAAGGAAGGTTTTGAAAGGTTTCAGGGTGTATAGTCAGTAATGGTTTTGGGGTGCAGTATGTAAGAGAGGCAATTCGCCCCTAATTTTTATTGCCAAAGGTGTAAAAATCAATCCAAGCTTTTACCTGAATTATATTTTGATTAAAACCTCTTATCAGCAACGAAAAAATTATATGCGGACCGAAACTTTTGTTACCAACGGGATTCGGTACGGGTTCACAAATCTGGACTGGACTGATATCAGCAGAAGAATGGTCTGCCTCGTCATCGGACTTAAACCCATTAGATTTCTGTACATACTATATGTTACCTAAGCTAAATTATATTAAAAAAAAAATAAAACAATTTATTTGACTTTTGCAAAAGATATGATGATGAGCGTCCGTGCCGTTTGCAATAACTTTCCAGAGCGATTAAAAGCAGTTGTTGAACAAAATGAATTAATTAAGGGAAAATAATTTTCTGATGTATTTGGAATATTAGCATTAAAATTGTTTAGTATTGCTTTATTTTTTTGGTCTTTTATTTTAATTTTCCAAGGGGACTGTTATTCTTGGACACGTTGTAGTAGATGTGAGTCCATTATGAACAGTGGTTTTAAGTAAATTACAAAGCAATACTATAGTATAGTATTAGGGCTTCACGATACTCGAGATAATTCTCGCTGCCGGTATCTGTCTCGACACGATACCGAGACCGGCAGCGGGACCAATATCATTGGTAACAGTGCGATACCGAGAGCGAGACTGAGGTGACGAGAGTGGACGAGATATAAGTTTTTATCATTTTCTTGTGGACAATTTTTTTTAGTTGTTTTTACTTACGCTCCTCGTTATCCCACCGAAATACCCTTTTTTATATTGGCGAGAGCGAGATCGCACCGAGACTGGCCTTTATCTCGCCGAGATTGCGACGAGAGCGAGATCGTCTTCACCTTGACGAGACCAAGACCGAGATCTGCCCATTGTGATACCACAGTTGAGGCTGTATTTTCAGACCCCATATAACCGCTAGGAAAAGAGAAGAGCCTAACTAATTACTCTCAGCGAACCGAACTAGTTCCCTGTCACCAGTGGAATCTAGTTCTCGGGAAGCCAATATGCAATATTGGTTGGGGCGGAAAGGTTTAGCCTTATCATGTATCCTTAAACAATTTAAAACTCCTGATGAACCGTACTAGGTCCCTGATATCAGTGGATCCTATTTCGGTTAACTCTTCAAATAAGGGGGAAACCAAAACCTGGTTTCTATGGTTGGCTCGGACCGGGCAGTTGCAGAGAAGGTGGAGTATGGTTTCCGCTTCCTTTTCGTCTTGACAACTCCTTCAGAATTCGTTTGAATGTGCACCGAGTCTATCGGCGTATCTGCCTATGAGACAGACCCCGAAATAACGACCACGATGACGCTAGCTAATTTAGGTCCGAGTGAGGTCAGGTCTCTTGACCGCTTAGGGTCAAGCTAATGTTATTACGAGGGTTGCTAGTTTTGATCGGTGGGAATAAGAAGAAATCATTGGGTGCCAAATCAGAACTATACGGCGGATGACCCATCAATTCAATGTTTTTAATGCTCAAAAATTTTTGAGCGAATCAACATCGATGTTTTAACATCGATGTTGAAGTGTATAGAATATCGCACAATCGATGTTAATCACAGAACATCGACCTTCGATGTTGGCGAAAAAGAACCGGATCCAAATTCAAAAATATTTTTTTTCTATATTGAAGACTAAGCATATGTTGCTTTATAATTATAGGAGGTTAAAAAATACCTTTATACATATTTATATAGTTCGGCTGAGAAGAAAGTAACTTAGAATGTTGGTTGGTCAGATGCTCCCTTCTACTTATCTCCACATAGTGAGAGAAACTGAATTTCTATTTAGGAACAGCAGTAGAAGCAACCGGCAAAACTTTTAAATTCTGAGTTAGAATAAGGCTGGTTTCCAGCTGATTTGTTATTTGAATCATATTCTAATTTATAGATAATAAAATGGGCAATAATGGGCTGATAGTGTTACTCAAAGTTGTCACAGGGTTTTGCTTGCTTTATATACGGAGGCAGCTGAGGGTCAGTTACATTATGTTTTCCATTTAAGCTGCATAAACAGGTTTACGCATGTTTTAGTAAATATATATATTTTTTTTTCTGGTAAACTAAACACATAACATTCCAAAAAATACTTATTTACTTCTTATAAATCAAATAAATTCAAAAACAAATCAAATCAGAAACAAAGAGGTGACGTTTAATACGCTGACTGCTCAAATGGCATTTTATTTGAGCTTTAGACATGTTCAAGTAAAGTACATCCCAATGATCATTCAAAGGATAAAGAATTAATACGTTCATTAAAAGCGTAGTTAGGTCGACAGATGTAAAGAAAGTCATAATGCCCGAAAGGGCGACAAGGAACTAAGATATTCAGAGAGGTTAGTAGTTTCGGGGTATTAATTGTACCCTGCAAACATTCATAAACGAACAGAATCCCAAAGACTCGCGTCTCTTCTGTAGAGTGCCCACAGAAAGAAGCTTTAGTATATACATGTAGGGAGGCAATATAACAGGATTGTTCTGTGGAAGGCTACAAAGCGCAAATGTAAGAACCTACGTTACATCGCTTCGAAGAAACTAATATGAACCAAATAAAATGTTGACCAGACCGCGGAAGCGTACTCTAAAATCGGTCTAACTAAAAAGCAATAAAGAGTCTTGGTAACAAAACAATCATCAAGCTCACGAGACCATTTCTTTCGCAGCCCAAAACCAAATATCTACGCCGATAGTTGTTCCCGATCTTGTATTCGATATTGTTCAATCATTTTTCAGTTTTAATTTTAGTTAGTTGTCTTCGACGTTCACGTTAAAATTACCACTCAGTATAATTAGTTTTTTATCCCAACTTTTGTTCTATAAAGCTGCACCTGTTGCAGATTCTCTGTCCCACCATATTCTTCATGGAAAGGCCTCGATTCCGCATAAATAGATAGTTGTAAACCTAAGAAAAGCCATATTGGAAGTGCCCATTAATTGATTAAAGTGAAAAACAGCGAATCAGAAATAAACCATTCACGCATCTTGTTTTATCACGCCCTTCTACAAATTCATTGTGTTTAACATCGATATTACGGAACATCGATGTTTTGAGTTCGATTATTATCGATCATCGATGTTTAGTCGTCGATGTTGACATCGATGTCAATATCGATGTTATGTCAACATCGCTCATCCCTAGTAGCAACCTACGTATTTATAACCTTATGTATGGAATATGTAGTCTAGAATATGTCTAGAGTACTTTGTAGTTAAAACGGATAGCTTTACAGTGTTTATTTACGTAAATATAGGCAACTGAGAATTATGGATTTACTTAATTTACTTTTCTTTGAATAAATGAAACACTTAAATATTTTCCACAGTTTATAATATATTCAATAAATTTGAACTGACGCGTTTCGTCTTATCGGGACATTTTCAAAGCTTCAACTGAAAGTTCTGTTAATTTGAAGTCTATGACCTAAGCGGTTCAGACAGAGTGTACTGTACAGTATAGTTGAAGCTTTGAAAATGCCCCGATAAGACGAAACGCGTCAGCTCAAATTTATTAAATAAATTATAAACTGTGGACAGTACTCAATTGTTTCATTCATTTAAAGAAAATGTTAAGTGTAAGATATTTCCACCAAGTGCCAAATAACGAAACTATAAGTTACATTATGGATTTAATCGCTTCTCCAAATTTACGTAAATTTATTGCAGAAAGTTTAGAGTGTCGGTGGTGTAGGGATTAACGTACAACCATTGAACACGAACTTCGAATCCCGTCGGCGGCAACTCGTGGCAGTTTTCTGCTGGGAACATATTAGGGATTGATTGGTTGTTCTGTATCCACCTCAAATTATAGGTTCACTTGACATGTTTTGGAATGGCGTGAAGGTCTTCTTCTACCCCATGTCCCATAAGGTGTTAGAATTCAAAAAGAATATAAAGGAAGAAAGGCTATGAAAAAGTTTGTACTAAATATTTTAAGATTAATAATGTAATAGAAGGTAAGCAAAATAAGATAAGTTTTTGGTAAATCAGTTTTTTTTCGAATAATCTCAGTTTAGATGAAATTTCTTCCCAAAATTCCCAAATCTTCAAAAATGTTGCAAAATATTCCATGGTACCAGGTTTCCAAAATAATAGTAAACTTTAATTTTACCCTTCCGCACATTCTGTTTATTTACATAATTATGTAAGAAAAATCTGTTAGGGCAATTTACTCAGCTTTCAGAAAATGTATTTTACAAAGTAACACATTTTCTTGCTTCAATTGGCTGTTGCTGAGGAACCACCTATCTTATTCTTAAGATTTAAAAGTAGATAATAACATTGTAGAATTTTCGTTTAAGTAAAAATATTACGGCCTTAGTGTTTCTGGTTTGTTTATGCTCAAAATGGAAATATCCTGTTGCGCTTCCTGGAGATGGTTTTATCGAGTACAAAGATTTTATTAACTCAGACTTATTAATAGTGCTATTAATGTAACATATTACAACTTTTAAATCTAAGTTACACATGTTTTTATAAGCTGTATAACGTTTCTACGGAGTTAAACAGCTCTTCAAAGTTGTGGGTACAATATATTAATTTGTTAGTTTTCCTACAATCTCAGGAGGATTTTCTCGCTTTTACAGCTATATTATCTTGGTGTGAGTTTCCTTATATTTTGTAGCCCCAGGTTAAGCATAAAATCTAGCAAGCTTAGTTCAAATAACCCCTCCAAAATTTTTAATCTGGGAAGGTAAGGTCAGTAAGGTTTTATTATGGTTGATTTTATAGTCAACCTCTCGGCACCATTCTTCATTCGTATTCAGTGCCTCTTGCAGAGGTTCGGTAACACTGTTACCGGCAGCTTGGTAATTATTGACGTCGTCGGCATAGCCCTTGGAAGGAGTACCTTTTGTTGAGCCGGACCTGAACTTCGTCCCTCCCAGAAGACTCGCCATGAATTCGCTTGATCTGAGCGTCGTGTCTATTCATCGACAAAAGGTCGCAGTTAATTTCCTATTCCCTCAGGCTCAGGTTATCATTTCAAAAGATGTGTTATCAAACGCCTCCTTAATGTCAAGGAAAGTCTCCTTCTTTATTGAAGACATCTCTTTCTAATTTGTGTATTCGTGCTGTTATCGTAAATCGCCAACTTGGCATAGCATGCTAACGGGAGAGCAGGGGAAAGTTGCAAAGATGTCTTTCCCTAATAGCTCAATTAATAACTTTTTCCACAGCTTGGTAGCTTCCAACGTTAAATATGTACATGTTAAGGCAACTCGTCTCATAAAATTTAATAAAACTTATAAGAGTAACTTGTTGCCCTGCGGAATCTAGGAAATATAATTCCTTAATATTAATTTCGACAGATTCCGATTTTGGCGACTCTTAGAATATGGCCAAATTTTTCCTTTTAGGTTAGGTTTATGTGGCTGCCTTAAAGGGCACACTTAGACCTCAAAAGGCCCGTTGTGATGCCACGGAATCCAAAGAATTCCCTCCACCTTCTCATTGGAACCATCCGGAGCTGTCAATGAAGCGCCAAAGATCTGCAACGTCAATCGCCGCCAGATCGCAGAGACTATCAAAGAAATAGTTACCCAAGAAGAACTTTCGCCTGCGTGCCAGTGCAGGGCACCGGCAGAGGTAGTGGAGAACAGTTTCCTCTTCTTCCTCGTCCATGCAGCTTCTGCAAAAGTCGTTTGAGAAGATACCCAGTCTCTTCGCGTGTAAGCCAATAGGGTAATGGCCCGTGATAACCACAATAGCTATTCTAAGGTCAGATCTGCCCCTCGAAAGCAGACCCTTGGAGCGCCTAAGATCCAGCTTAGGCCAGATCTGCCTGGACGTATGGCACGTAGTACCATTTGCCCATCTGTGGTTCGCTAAGTTAATTGCCCTCGTGTTAAGCAACATCTTGCAGGTTGCCAGGGGCCTTTCAAGAGTAGTCATTTCCGGTTGGATCTCCAGGGTGGTACCCCTTCTTGCTAGCTCATCCGCCACGCAATTACCTGGAATATCCCTGTGCCCCGGGACCCAGCACAGGTGAATTTGATACCGTTCAGCCAGCTCATTCAAAAGTGAGCGACAGCTATTAACAGTTTTAGATGTCGATAGGACAGAATCTAGGGATAGCAAAGCAGCCTGGCTATCTGAAAGGATACAGATGTCTTTTGGAGCTACGTTCCCCTTTAGCCAATTTAAAGCTTCCTGAATAACCATAACCTCCGCCTGAAACACACTACAGTAGTCTGGAAGACGGAAGGATAAGCCAATGTTCAGTGCCTCTGAGAAAACACCACCCCCCACCCGACCCTGTAGTTTAGAGCCATCCGTATAAATTTGAATGGATTCATTACAGGGAAAGGTGTTAGCAGCCATCTGTTTGCCCATCAGATCTAATGGAACTAAGTGAAGAAGTATCTCCAGAGCATCAGTAGGAGTGATCCGTAGCGCTCCGGTGATACAGGCCGATCTTTGCACCTTCCTCAAAACGTTGAGGTAAGTGGCCTGTTCCAGTGATGGCCACCAGACAACCACGCCATAAAGCAGGATTGGCCTAATGACTGCAACATAGAGCCAGTGAGTCAACTTGGGTTGAAATCCCCATTTCCCACCGATGGCCCTCTTACAGGAGTATAGAGCTATCGTTGCTTTCTTGACCCTCTCCTGAATATTAGGCTTCCAGCTGAGCTTTCTATCCAGGATGATACCCAAATAATTAGCATAAGCCTCTCCCAGTCTTGAGCTGATAGTCCTGCCATGAAGCATTTGACTGATCAGCGACATAAGATTGGCATTCACACCCAGAGAAGCGAGTGCAACCATGATTGCCCCCGGACTAACATTGTTAAAAGCTCCTTCAATGTCGATAAAGGCAGCTAGAGTGAACTCTTTGCACTCAAGGGATTTTTCTATAGAGCGTACGTGCAGAGCAGACTCTGCAGACTTCCCTTTACAGTACGCGTGCTGGGACGCCGATAGTAGATAATGAGGGATACTACCGCGTAAATGAATCTCAACTAGTCTCTCAAGGGTTTTGAGGAGAAAAGATGATAGACTTATAGACTTCACGTTCGCTAGCTCAAGAGAACGAGGAAAATTACCTAAGGGAGGCATCTCAACCTCCCCGGTGTTTCCGGGAAAATGAGTTTCAAAGAGAATCTCTAGAGATTCAACGCTTGAAGAGGTCCAAGTACCATCCGCCTTAAGTAAATTGCTAGGAATACTTGGACTGGTAGCTAGGATTTTCCTCAGTCTGGAGGCCTCAGAAGTTCTTGTTATTTTATCGCAGTAATTCCTCCACGATTTCCTCTGAGCCTTCCTGAGTTCCTTTTTATAGATTTTTAGAATGTCTTTATAGCTGTCCCACGAGTACGTGTCCCTATTGGCTGTTGCCAGGTTAAAGGTCCTTCTGCACTCCTTCCTAAAAGTTCCTAGGTGTGTATTCCACCAGGAAGGCTTCTGTTTTCCCTTGGGAATCCTAAGGGGACAAGATTGAGCCATAGCTCCATTTAGGACTTTGGTAAGTTTATTAACTAGTCCGTCCAGTACCTCTTTGTTATTTAGAGGGATGGGCGGGTCAGGCAGTGACGCCTCCACAATATCCCTGTAGAACTTCCAATCAGTCTTCCTGTACTTTCTGAAGACTGGTGGTTTCGAAGGACGGTCATCCAGATCGAACTGGATGTACCTATGGTCGGAGAAGGAATGTTCGTTGCAGACAGTCCAATTCTAACATTATCCGAGGCCAGAGTCAGGTCTAAAACCTCTTGCCTGTTCCTTGTGTTTCCTTTTAAAAAAGCTTGGATTTTTCTGCAATGAAAGAATTACATACCAAGGAAACCTGAAGTTAATATAAAAAGTCTGGTCTTCACAATTAAAAAAAATTATAACAGGGAGAAAGTTGGCTGGGTTTTAGAAGTTGTGGTGTTCGTAGACGCATCGACGGAATGGTCGAAATCAACCCAGTGTTATCAATAAAATCACGGTTTAGGAATTTCTCTTGATTAAATTTCTATACATATAGGGGTCGTTAGAGCCAACTAGTGAGATGCTATTGTATTTACACCGGATAACTCTTAAATTTAATTTATAAATCAGCGATTTCGTTTTTCTTACCTCTTCACAAAATGGCAGGCACTAAAGGTAAATTTCTAATTGTTCACTAAACGTGAACTTCTTAATGTATCAAAAATAATTTGAAATATTTACAGAAGGCTTGTACCATATTTTAAAATTAATAATTTAGTGTTTGAACTGGTTGAAAATGGTATGAATACAACAAGTAAGACTTGACCAGTCTTAACACCATATTTTAGAAATAATATTATTGTAACTTGATGACCGCGATTTTGAACGCCATGAACAATATCGAAAAATTTTTATATAAAATTTTCTTTTAAATTAAAAATGATCTTAAATTTCCTTCCTAACCGGCAAAAATATTCGCCCTATTAAGAGTTTAATACTATTTTTAGTAATGAATCAAAGAAAAGTCTTCAAAAATGTATGTTTTAAGATTATTTAATGTTCGAGCTACATTACTCTGACAAGCAGATACTAATAAGGTTTTCCTCAGATCCTTTCGATACGGATCCCTATAGGCGCGAAAATAAACTAGATGTACCTACTTTTCTGTAAAAATTTTTCTGAAAAAGACTCATCTAAAATTTCAAAATTATAACTTAAAACATTTTTTTATATTATTTAATTTCTCCTTAATAGGGGTTAAAACTAAATTACCCAATTAAATCACGTTAAGATAGGAAAGCACTCCAAGTCTTAACGATTACAGAAGTTAATATATTTAT